>CM051456.1:103770360-104042427 GCA_028274465.1 Plantago ovata | reverse complement strand
CGACTTCTCCTCGAACTAGTCCCCCTGCAAGAGGGTTAGTTCCCTCCAAAAACACCTAGGAGGGCAGTTGATCACGACGAGGAGGGGCTGAGGTTCTCTGACGCTCGGGACATAACGGTGACAGCTGGTACGAGTACTAGGTTCTCCTTCCTTCTAGGAGGGACAAAGGCGTGCCATCAGGGACGCGAAGAGGTTCGCGCTGCGAGGAGGAGACTAGTTACCACTCCATCGATCGACCACTATTGACTTACTTATCGAGTGGCCCGAGACCCAACCCACTCGAAGGACCAGGCGTGTGAGATGCGGCGTGTTCAGATGGCCGCTGATAATAAAAAGGCGGAGAGGAGAGCGAGCAGGCCTCTCGATCCAACAAATCGAAGAAGGCAAGTTGCCGTGGAGCCAGAGCCTAAAACTACCAAGGCTGCTGAGAAGAAGTTTACCAAAAGTGCTCGCCCGGTAGACCTCCCGATCCTCAGGGGGAGACAGAACGAGGATGGGATAATTACCGACCACCTCTTCTACCGTCAAGCTCGACGAGGTTCCCACACTTAGGTGGAAGTATTCTCTCCCTGAGAATAAGTTTGACATCCTCGTGCCACAGGAGGATCAAACTTTTTATAATGCTCCACCTGGGTACATGGCCGTTCACTGCCTCAGCTTGGATCGGGTGGATACTCCCCTTCTGAGATGCATTCCTGCGACATCTTCAACACGTTGGGGATCGCTCCTTGGCATTAGTGCCGAGTGCCTTTGGGACCTAGTCTGCTTTGGAGTCTTTTTTGATGAAGGGGGGATCGAGCTGAAATTTCCATAATTTCAACCACTGTTCCGAGTCTCGATGAGCTCCGGAACAAAATTTTTTACTACTTCAACGCTCGACCCAGGCCTGGGTTCATTATGGACGCTCCTAGCTCCTCGGGCTACAAGTGGTTCCATAG
Organism: Plantago ovata; assembly: GCA_028274465.1. NCBI lineage: Eukaryota > Viridiplantae > Streptophyta > Magnoliopsida > Lamiales > Plantaginaceae > Plantago > Plantago ovata. The sequence continues at coordinate 104,041,489 of CM051456.1, read as the reverse complement.
GTACTTCTATATCAGGAAGAGAAGGTTGCCTAACATGACCGAGGAGGAGCTGGAGTGGGGGAGTGCCGAAGCTCATGTTTCGAGGAAAGATAGCGGACAAGCATCCGTTGCCGAGGAGTCCGACCCCTGGTCACTGAGCTCGAGGAGCACAATCGGGGACCCCATCCGAGAAGTATTTTTACGGGGGTTGGTCTTTCAGCCACTTCCTTACTTTGGCGGGACTTTCACCTATCATACACAGGGTATATCGGGAACCGATATACCGAAAAGTCCTCTTCGGTAACTAGTTCTTCGCGCTTTTTCTTTGCTTTGTACTTGTATTTTTTTTGCTTGCTTTGTCTGTTTGTGATGTGTCCTCGCTTTCTTGCCTTCCTCGTCGATTTTTACTGCTCTTCGATCGTACTAAACTTGTGTTTATTCTTTTGCAGCTTATTGGTTCCAGTGGATCATCGAAGACCCTGGCCGCCAGGAGGAACAAAGGAGGAAACAAAGTTGGCCCACAAACAGACGAGATCTCGGGTTTGAACTTGACCCCTCCCCGCAACGCCCGCATCATCGGGATGCCTTGGTGCAAGAGGGGCTCGATACCGCGAGAACCCCGTAGAGGCCATCAAAAGGGCCGAGGAGGAGGCCGCCGCGAAGAGGGCGAAGGAGGCAAAGGAGGCCGAGGAGGAGGCCTTGAATACAATTGAGGCTGAGAAGAGGCCGGAGAGGCCTGCCGCGAAAAGGGAGCGAGGAAGCTCAATCTTGGTGGAACTAATGAGCCTGCCCGAAAAAGGGTAAGGTGGCCGCTTCGGGGGATGAAGTGAAGCGGCTCATCCAGATGAGCGACCTAGATCGGGCGCACGAGCTCAGCATGTGCTCGCTCCAGGTACTTGTCTTTATTTTTGTAAAATTCTCTAAGTATGAATTTTCTCTCCTCGCTAACTATGTTTCTTTTGCAGCTCGAGAACTTGAAGGAGGCGTATGGCCATGTGGCTGCTGATCGGCCGACATAGGGGTCGTTATCGAGGACCTCGAGAAGAAGCTGGCTGCTTCAGAGAAAAAAGCCAAGGTCTCGGAGGCTGAGGCCGGAAGCTGAAGCTAAAGGTCGAGGAGCTGGAGAAGGAGCTCTCCCGGGAGAAATCGAGGAGCAAGAGCTTCAAGGGTGCTTACGCCACTTTGTCCATTTGCATGGAAAAGTTTAAGGCAAGCTCCTGTCCTTCCTCAAAGGGAGCCGATCTCTGCTGCTCGCGACTTCATGTCGTCGGTACATACAAGTTGGGCCTGAGAGACGTACAAGTGTCATCGCGCGAGGAGGGCTTCTTCTCGTGTGTTGGCCACTAAAGAGGGTCAACATGCTCCCGGCCGACTTCGATCCCGATGACCGCGAGGACTTGCATCCCGGGCGGCGCGAAGACCTCACTCCTTACCCTGATGAGGAGATCACTGAGAGATGCACGAGGCGTGCGAGTTTGGCGAGCTGGTGACCGACCCAGAGTACCTTATCCCAGCAAGCCAGCCTACCCCCCGCCTGGGTGCCCGAGAGCTTGAGAAGCGGGATCATCTACCGTTCGAGAAGGCGGCTCTTCGGAACGCGCCTGGGTAAAGTTGAGTGATCCGGTCCTGGGAGGGCAGCCGACTTCGTCGAGCCCGAGCTCACTATGTATCAGAAGGCATTGAAGAAGCTCGAGCTCAGGAGCGCGACGAACCGAAGGCCCAGAAGCGAGCACAGTTCGAGGAGGAGCTGCCAGCGCGACACCCCGGTCACTGAATTCACTGATAGCCGTACACGCTAAGATCGGGGAGCCTCCTTGAAGACCGAGTATGCTCGGGATGTTGTAATCTTTTCAATTTTCTGTACTTGTTTTATTTTCAAACAATTTCATTGGCCCTTTGTGGCACTCCTCGCAACATTATGCTTGTAACATAAATTTCACTTTGTTGTTTGTTTGCTACTCTTTTCTTTCAATAAAATGCAATGCTCTTCGCTTTCAGTATCTTGTGTTTTTCTAAATCCAATTTTTGTTATGACGTATAACTTGGATAGAGTAGTTAAACAAGTATAAGTTAGAATCGAGAACCAATGTTCTTCGCTGCGAGCTCTTCGATCTATCGATGCTCTCGATCATTTTGATCACTTGAGGAAAAATTCTAAGTGTTGAACTTAGAAAATTTCCAAGTGTTGAGTTAGAAAGACTGGAAGTCTCTCTCTCGATCACTTCCTCTCTCTCGCTTTTTCTTCTTTGAGTGGTTTCCTGATCGATTCTCTCATAGAGTTTAGAGAGCGGGGAGGGTTCCCCTTAATCATGGAAATCGAATAGCTTTTATTTAAGTAAGCTTTCTCGATCGAGTAGTCTTATTTTTTGAGTATAGTAGCTCTATACTTGAACATTTTCTTGTTGAAAGAGACATTGTATTGATTTGTCGGAAATGCAATTACAATGGGGGCTCTTCGGCCAGTTAACAAAAGCAAGGGGTGCCTCTCACTTGAATCCGTGAGGGAACCTCCACATAAGTTTTCAAAAAGCTTTTTCTCTTGACAACTTCAAGCGTAGAATCTCTGGAGGTTAGAAGTATTCCATGGATTTTTCAATACCCTTCCCTCCATGTCTTGAAGACGATAACTTCCGTTGGACCTTGCTTCAATTATCTTGTAGGGGCCTTCCCAATTGGGTTGCATCTTCCCCACTTTGCCCAAGATGTCTGCTCTTCGGAGTACTAGGTCTCCTACTTGGAAGTCTCTTTCTCTTACGCCTTTGTTGTAGGTCTTCGCGATGAGTGCTTGATATCTGAGGATATTGGCCAAGGCGTTGGTCCTCGATTCACTGATTGTCTCTAGGTCGAGAGTCTCTCTGTATGATTGTCCTCGGGTTGGTACCCTTGGATTCTGAGGGTTTCCACCGCCACTTCTGCTGGTATGACCGCCTCGGACCCGTAAACTAGCGAGAAGGGAGTCTCTCTTGTAGCTGTTTTTGAAGTAGTGCGGTATGCCCACACCACTCCATCAAGCTCGTCGACCCAGTCCCTGTTGGTAGCGAACCTCTTCTGCAAGTTGTTGACAAGGATTTTGTTGACGGCTTCTGTTTGCCCATTGGATTGAGGATGTCCTACAGAGGTATACCTCCTCTCAATCTTCATTTCCTTGCACCATTCATTGAATCTTTGGCCGCAAAATTGAGCACCATTATCCGAGATGAGGACCCTTGGCAAGCCAAATCGACACACGATGTTCCTCCATACGAAGTTCATAACTCTTTGTTCGGTGATGGTAGATACTGCCTCAACTTCCGCCCACTTGCTAAAGTATTCGACCGCAACGATGATGAACTTCTTTTGACCCGTGCCTCTTGGAAAGGGACCGACTATGTCGATGCCCCATATGTCGAACGGACAAGTGATGGCGATGGGCATGAGGGTTTCGCCGGGACGTTGATCAAATTGGCGTGCAATTGACACTCCTCGCACTTTCTCACAAATTGGGCAGCGTCTTCGCGAACAGTGGGCCAGTAGTATCCTTGTCGAATGACTTTTTGCGCGAGGGTTCTTCCTCCGGCATGGTCGCCGCAACTTCCTCGATGCATCTCTCCAAGAAGTTTTTGAACTTCATGCTCGGCGACGCATCTCAAGTAGACTCCCTCGAAAGACCTTTTGTACAAGTAGTCTCCTTGCATGATGTATCGAGGAGCTTTTCCTTTGATTCTCCTTGCTTCAGCCTTGTCACGAGGAAGGCTTCCATTTTTGAGATATGTTGTTATCTCTTGCATCCAATTCGGTTGATCGTCAATTGCCAAGACGTTTGGCTTTGATGACCACAAAGATGATGCGTTGATTCTCATGAGTATCACGTTCCGGGTATCAACTCCTCCGGAGGCTGAAGCATACTTTGATAGGGCATCTGCCCTTTGATTGAGATCTCTCGAGAACTTTTCAATCTCACAACTTTCAAACTTTGAATTTCTTCCGTGATGGCGCTCTTGTACTCAGCCAGTGAGTCTTTCTTGGTTCTGAATTTCCCCGAGATTTGCTTCTCGGCCAGTTGGGAATCAGTGAAGAGATGTAGCTTCTTCACTTCCAATGACTTTGCCATACGTAGAGCGATGAGGATGGCTTCATATTCTGCTTCATTGTTGGAGACCGGGAAACTAAGAGTAACGGCGTACTCTAGTTCAGCCCCTCCGGGACTCTTGAAGTATATTCCTATCCCGCCATTTTTTCCTGATGAGGATCCATCAACATGAAGAATCCAGACGTCTCCGTGGTCGACTAGTTCTTTGGGTTTTGGAGAGACGGTCTCCGCACCCTTTGGCTCGTCGGTTTTCTCTGTCAGGAACACTTCATGCCTTTTCCTTTTGGTTTGGGACATCGCCTTAAGCTCTTTTAAAGCATCCTCCAGAGCTTGCATTGGGTTGTTTTGATGGGGATGCTCTTCGACCATCATCATAGCACTCTTTGTTGCTGAAGAGTTTTCCTCTGAAGTTCCTTTTGAGGGATACTCCACTAGGAAGTCGGCTATGACTTGTGCTTTCTTGGCTACGGGTGCTTGGTAGTCGATGTCGTACTCGCTTAGTTCAATCGCCCACCTTGCCATTCTTCCCGAATTTTCGGGCTTTCCGAGGACTTGCTTGAGAGGTTGCTTTGTCAAAACAACAACCTTGTGAGCACCAAAGTAGGGTTTTAACCTCCTTGCCGTATAAACGAGGGCAAAGGAAAGCCTCTCGATATCCATGTACCGCGTTTCAGCCCCGGCAAGTACTTTGCTCAAGTAGTAGATGGGCAAGTGGTCGTTTCCTTGGATTCGCACCAAAACCGAGCTGATAGCTTCCCCGGTTGCTGCTAAGTACAAATAGAGTACCTCTCCGTCCACGGGCTTTGACAATAGAGGAGGAGCGAGTAGGTATTCTTTCAGCTTCTCGAAGGCTTCCTCGCACTCCTTTGTCCACTCGAAGTGGCTGCTCTTTCTCAATACCTTGAAAAAAGGTAGATTTTTCTCGGCAGACCTTGAGATGAATCTACTCAATGCAATTGATTTTCCGACCAATTGTTGCACCTCATTGATGGACTGAGGTTGGGGAAGATCGAGGATGGCCTTTATCTTTTCGGGGTTTGCTTCTATTCCTCTCTCTGTCACCATGTAACCGAGGAACTTCCCCCCTTTGACTCCAAAGGTACACTTCGCCGGGTTGAGCTTCATGCCATACTTTCTCAAGATTGAGAAGCACTTTGCCAGGTAACCTACATGTTTGCTCCTCGGTCTTGCTCTTGACGAGCATGTCATCGACATATACTTCCATTGTTTTACCTAGCTCTTCCTTGAACATCTTGTTAACCAACCTTTGGTAGGTCGCTCCGGCGTTCTTAAGGCCAAATGGCATCACGTTGAAGCAATACACATTGCCGTTAGCGAAGAAGGCGGTTTTAGGCACATCATCTTTGGCCATTTTGACTTGGTAGAAGCCCTGGTATGCATCCATGAAACTCAGGAGGGCGCATCCAGCGGTGGAATCAACAAGCTGGTCGATCCGGGGGAGAGGGTATGGATCCTTCGGGCAAAACTTGTTGAGCCTTGTAAAATTGTTGCACATTCGCCATTTCCCCGGACCCTTCTCTACGAGGACCACATTGCATACCCAGTCTGAGTATCTCACTTCTTTGATGTGGCCAGCTTTAAGAAGCCTTTGTACTTCCGCTTCTATGATGGCATTATCTTCCGCACTGAAGTCTCTTCGCTTTTCTCTGATGTGGGTGATCGATGGGTCTACGTTCAGACGGTGAACGGCGACACGTGGGTCGATCCCCTTCAAGTCCTCGGTACTCCATGCGAAAACATCGTTGTTATCCTTCAAACACTGGATGAGTTTCATCCTGACTTCAGTGGCCATCTCTGTGCCAATTTTTGTGACCTTGTCGGCACTTCCTTCGACAATTTGGATTTCTTCTAGGGCTTCTCTTGCTTCAATTTTGTTTTCCTCAAAGAATTTCTTCTTTTTGGAAGAGGGTGGGACTGGTGGAATCACTTGATACTCCTCGAGCTCCTTAACAGCTCCTACTAGAGTATCCTTGTCTTTCTTCATGATTGCTTTTCTTCGCCTAAGTGACGGACTTGGCTTTTTGATTTTCTCTTCACTCGCCGAACCGTGTAGAAACGATAAGGTGCATTGTGAACGAAAGGTGTCTCCTCGGACGATTGTCCGGGGTTGGGTTCTCCAATGGCAACCCTTGAAGTGAACTTCGCTGACAAGGTGTAGCATTCCCATGCTTCTCGTATGTCTCCTACTTCTTGTCCGATTCCCAAAGGAGTAGGGAATTTCAGCTTGTTGTGGACCGTGGACACTACGGCTCGGAATTGAGAGAGATCGGGTCGGCCTATGACTGCGAAATAATCAAATGGCATATCGACCACCACGAAAGGAACCTGTTGGGTTACCCTTCTAGGAGCGCTACCCATTGACACTGTGAGGTTGATCATTCCGAGTGGCATGATAGGTTGTCCTCCGAATCCTACCAATGCGCTCCTCACTTCTCTGAGCCCTTCCCTTGGGTTCATGTGCATCCTTTTCAAGGTTCCTGTGAAAATCAAGTTTGCCGAGCACCCAGTGTCGACGAGGATTCTACCCAACTTGTAGGATTGAACATCCAAGGAAACTACAAGTGGGACGCAAGGATCATAGATGTTCTCTCCTCCGGCATGCTTCAGAGGTATCTCGCTATCATCGAAAGAGATAACGTTGGTTCCTGGTCGCGCGGCTTGAGCATACTTCACATCTCGGACCCTGAGGTTGTCCGCAGTAATCTCCCTTTGATTACGAGTGTCGCCACCGGCGGGTCCTCCCGCAATTGTGAGAGTGCGGATGCTTCCATTTACAGGGCGGTTCTCATAATTGTTGTAATTATGAATGTCGTCGTCCTGAGGATTTCCTTGGTAAGGGTGCTCTCTCCCACTTTGAGGAGGTGGGGGCAGTAGTGCCAAGGGTTCCTCCTTCCGGATGTAGTTAACCAATTGACCGTTACGTACCATCCTCTCAATTTCGTTCTTGAGCTCGACACACTCATCTGAGGTGTGCCCTTTCCCCTTGTGAAACTTGCAAAATTTTTCCGAGTTCTTGTTCCTTTGGTTTTCCTTAATCGGGGGTGGCCACAAGACGTCTAGCTTCCTCGAGACTATATAGTTCAAGATGTCGGATCTTGGCCTATTCAAGTCTGTGTAGTTGCTATATCGTCTTGGAGGTGACCTTCTGGGAGGAGACCTCCTGTCTCTGAAATCATTTCTTGAGTTGCCCTCCTTGATCAACCCAAATTTTTGCTCTTTCCTCTGCTTCCCGGGATTTTGGGGCGAGGAGGGTACTCCTTTTCTTTTTCTTTTTCTTTCCCTTTTTCCTTGGGAAGATTGGTTCTCACTGTGACCGTTCTTCGGAATTCCTCAGCTTCGAGGAAGTCCTTGCAAACTTTGGCGAGTTGTGCTTCATTTTCTACACACGATGCTGAGAGTACGTCTTGGAATCTGATGTTGGTAGTGTTACCATACAAGTATTCTTTCCTCTCATTGATCGAGTGATCCTCGACTTGGAGGGCTGCTTCATGAAAGCGATTGATGAAGTCCCTCAAGTCTTCATTGTTTCTCTGGACAATTTCGGCCAAGTACCTCACCCGTCTCTTGGCGTTCATCACTTTCTCGAAACGCTTAGAAAACTCCTTACAAAGATGTCTATATGATTTGATGGATCGGTGAGGAAGGCGCGACCACCATTTCATGGCTTCTCCGGAAAGGTTAGCCGGGAAGAGGAGTGCCTTAGTCCTTGAGTCATGACCGTAAGCATCCATTTTGGTGCCAAATCTTATCAAGTAGTCTTTCGGACAACTTGTTCCATCATAGCTTTCGAAGGTGGGGAACCCTCTTTCAATTTTGGCTTGATGGTTTCTGATCTCATCACACAAAGGGCTCGGATCTTGGTCTTGCTCTCTCTCTTGGACAGTTCCTCGAAGAGTCTCTATCTGAGCATCAAGTGCAGATTTCCTCGCGTTGAGTTCCTCCAGAGTGAGCCTCCTCCCCGTGATCGGATCGACCAAGGGGGTTACCTCAGCTACTGTTCTCAATGCTTGATTCTCTTCCACTGCTTCTTGTTGGTTTTGAGGAGTTACCTGGTTGGGGGTAACTTGATTGGGGAGAGCGGGTGGTGTAGCGACCACCTGAACTCTATTCTCTTGCGCTACATTTTGCAATGATGCCCTTATTCTTCTGTCAATCAGGTCTCTCAAATCATCCGGGGCACCTTGTGGTCCTAACCTCGATTGGATTCTTGATGGTCCAAGTCGAGATTGGATCGGCCTGGTGTTGGCTCTCGAATGTGCTTCATCTTGTGCAACAGGTGCTCTTCCTTGGGATTGACGAGGAGCGACCAGAGTGGCCCGAGGTTGCTCTTGCACCGGGGCCTGTGGTTCTCCTTGGGCTTGTATCTCGGTATTAACCCTAATAGCCTCATTACCTCCGACATATCCTTGTAAAGTAAGAAGGAATAGACCGTATTGAGCTTCGCCCATCCCGAAATCCGATGGTCGGACGACACGTCCATCAGGAAGGGTGAAGGTCAATGCGGCCGGTTGAGGAGGGTTCACTGCCACGGGAGGTTGGTTAATTGCTACCGGATGAGGCTGCCCCCTAGACTCGGCGTTGTTTGCGACTCTCAAAGCTCCATAGGCGTTTCCTACCGGGACTCCTTGCGGGTTATTTTCCCCCGATCTTTCATTTTGGGAGCGAGTGACATTAGTAAATGCCCCCTCCGTGTAATCCCGGTTCCTTGCAACATTGTTGTTTCTTGGTTCCCCGGAACACCATCCGTTCCTCCTCCGCGACCGTTATTAGAGGGACGGCCTCTAGGTCGAGGAGGATTTGCAGGTGGTGCATTAGCAAGACGGTTGCTTCTTCTGGGAGGCATCTTCGTGAAGTGTCACGAGGAGGAAAGTGGCTCGACCAGTAGGGCAAGGAATGACCTTTTGTGTCGCTTCCCACAGACGGCGCCAAATGTTGAAGGGTAGTTCGTGTTTCTTTCTAAATTCGCAATGAGTCGCTAATCTAAGTCATTCTAGTTCTTCTTCTTGTAGTGTTCCTCTAAGATAGGAAATGAGCCTTCTTGTAGCTTCCTCGTACCTGAAATAGACTAGAGGGGGGGGTTAGTGTCTCTTGCCCGGTCTGTAAGGTATCAGACCGGAGAGGTGACTTTACGAGTAGGGAGTTGTGAGGCTTCCCTAGTATGAGTAGTGAAAGTGGTGCTCGGGTGGCGTAGTTAATGCTTACTGTTGAGGAGTAAATGAGGCCCTTTTATACTTGTGACCCTTCAGCTTCCGGTCATGTAGGATCACGCCACGTGTACGGCCAGGATTGAGGCCTTCCTCGGCCCAGGCCCATTAAGGAGGTCCGTGGGCCTTGGCCCAAGAGAGCAACCATGGCTGGTCGCTCTGGGGTCCTCGTGCGTGGATGATGCGAGTAGTGTCCTGCTCAGTTTCTGTCAAGGAGCGTTACCTTGACGTAAGGTCTCCTCGAGCCCGAGAGATGCTCCTCGAGCCCACTGGCAGCTTTGTCCTTGAGAGGAGCTTATTTTGAGGGTTGTCCTCCCAGTGATGGTCGGACCCTATGTTGGTCGATCCACGCCTTAGTGACATACTTGGGTGTGGTTGTGCCCCTTGAGGGACGGCCTATGATGCTTTGTCGCGCTCTTAGACCGCTCCGGTTCGTACATGCGGACTGGACATATTTCAACCCTAACAAGGACTATGATGAGACCATCTACACCGCATTCGAGAGGTTCCAAGATCTCACGAACAAGTGTCCTCACCATGGTTTTGAACTTTCTGACCTAGTCCAACGCTTCTACAATGAACTAACCTTCGAGAACCAACAAGTGGTTGATTTCCAATGCCGAGGCAATATTTGGGAGGAAACCGCAGAAGCCGTCTGGGCAGTTTTCGAAAGGCTTGCTAAGGGTTCGCAGTTCAAGGACCCAAGAGCAATGGTTAGGAGACGTGGACCTGAAGATCCACCGACTCAAGAAGCCCCTATGTACAGGGGGAATGGGGATCAATTCGAGTGCTTTACCAACGAATTGAAGCAAGTCCTCAAGAGCGCCACCGGAACAACTGTTTCGAACGAAGTATGCCGAATATGCAAGAACTATGGGCATGGGGCTCATATGTGTAGATCGGAGCTGGCATACGATGATGGCAACTGGGCTCAAGGAGGCGAAGAAGAAGCCTTTGCTACGGAGTTTGGCACTCAAGAAGTTAGCTACGGACAAGACGGTAGAAATCCTCGAGGTGGATTTTGGAGAAGAGGATACCGCAACAATCAAGGATATGCACACGGCTAACCAAACTTATGGACCCAACCAAGACCGTAGTAGGCTAAACTATGGTAATGACCACTGCGAAAACCCCGCTCCGAAAGAGCCACCGAAGTCGAAGTCGGCTCAACTGATGGAGAACTTGCAGAAGATGGTCGATCACACACAAAGTTTTCTCAAACGTTATGAAGAAGATTCTGAGAAGACTAGGGCAAGGCTCGATAAGTTGGAAGAGAGCACTAGGCTTGCCCATCAAAAGATGCAAGAGTTGATCGACCGAGGAGCAAGTAGGGAGCAAGGCAAACTGCCTAGCAACACCGTAAAGACGAATGCCATTACATTAGCTGGTGATGTACCTGACGGAGTCACCATCAAGAAGGTTGTTAGGTGCGAGTGTTGCATGAAGGAAGAACTTCTACAGGCTGAGGAAGAAGAGAAGGTCCTTGGTTCTGATACAAGTGATGAGGAACAAGAGGATCCCGAACCACTCCCTAAAAGTTTCGATGTAAAGGTAGGGATTGGTGAGCTTGAAGATGTCCGTGCCACACTAGATACGGGATCCTACTCAAACATAATTCCTTTGAATGTGTTTGAAAAGAGCAACATAGGAAAACTATCTGAGCAAAGGGCTATTTTACAACTGGCGGATGGATCCTTTATGAAACCCGAGGGCGTTGTGAAAAATGTGTTGGTCAAGATTGGTGAAGCATCTATATACACCAATTTCGTAGTTATGCCGGCATCTGCACCTGGGACGGGGGATGTCATACTCTTAGGGCAAACATTCTTGACCAAGCTACGCTCCGTGATGGACATCTACCAAAGAACTTGCACCATCGAAGTGGAAGGCAAGCGGCACGTATTGCAAGCCATACCTGATCCACCAGAACCGCCAGATATTACTACTCACTATTGTGGTCTTGCAGCCTATATTCTTTCTTATTCACAGGTTCGTGGCATGGAGAGGAGATCAATGAAGGGAAAGTCTAGTACCCGCAAAAAGAGGAGATAGGCGCAGACAGGAGTCGAGTTAAAGACTTTAAACAATGACGCTATCCGGGAGGCAACCCGGAATCTTTTATCGCTTTCATTACTGCTTTTCTGCATGCATTCATTCTTGAACTATTTGCTTCTCATACGCGAATTTGTTCATGTGTGTGTCGTATGTGCTTTTGTTTAAGTGAGATTTTTCGAGTGGTTTTTTGAAAAAAAATTGGTTTCGGGGATTAAAACCGCATTTTTCTGACGACGGGAACCACGGGGCAAACCGCCCCGCACGTGGGGCGAACCGACCCACGTCCCCAGATCTTCAAAAACGCGGATTTGAACCCCAAAACCTTATTTTCTTCATTCTTCTTCATCCATACTCCCAAAAAACCCGAAAAGTGCGATTTTGCTTCTAAATCTTCATAACTTCTTCGTTTCTTGACCAAATTGAGTGTTCTTTAGCTTAATTCGAAGCCTATTACATGATCTATCATTCTATTCGAACAGATTTCATCCTAATTTGTTAGATTTGCAGATCTGAGGTATCATCTTTAAGAACCCTAATTTTCGAGTTTGGGGGTTTTCAAATTTGAGCTTCAATTATGCTTGTTTGATGCATGGGTATGTTGTTTATATGATTAGACATGTTATTTACTATCAATTGCATGCTCAATTTTGCTTAAATTGTTGATTTGGGTATTTTTCTATTTAGATGATATATCTTGTTATGCGTTATGTCTTTATCTTTGATTTCTAGCATATGGATATGTTTATTGGTGTAATATTGGTGGATTTGACGATAGAATTCTTATTAGTTGAGAATGAGGAGTTATGCTGGTCGAATTTTTGCGCTGCTATGGTATGAATTGAAACCTTGTTATCAAGGTTATTGGTTGTCTAGTAAGAGCATGATGTGATGTATTGCATGTAGTAGTTACGTTAATATGTTGCATGATGAAGAAGCTAGGCTAGACATTGCGGTTTGGGGAGTTCTATTGTTGATTTTATCACTTGTGTGTTTCATTTTTACACTAGTATGTATATGAGTCAGTTTTGAGTCATTCGAGGTGCTAATAGCTATTTGTAGGTACCATACCAAGGGGAAGGAGCATTCCCGTATGATCGCTGTGAAGAACCATGTCAAGGAAGGTGATCTCGCTAGATGTACGTTCGAGCCAAGGGGTTTGGCAACAACGTCGTGGATTATCCAAGAGGAGGAGCTAGAGTACGCCTGGAGTAAGGACTCCTATGTCTATTCATGCACCACCGAAGGGTCAGAAACCACTATTATGTCAGCACTCCATCACGAGGACTGCAGAGTCCGAGTGAAAAGGAAGGCACCGGGACAGTCTTGCCGCGACGGATTCGATCTTGAGTTCGAAGTTGCTCGAAGGTTGCGAAGCGCTAGCTTGGTTCCAAAACGTAACGACATGGGTACACAGTCCCTCGTTGGGGCGCCCCTTGCCTGCCTCTAAAAAGAGCATAACATTGATATTGGGAGCATCAACTGTAGAGAATGTGGTCGACATTGGAAAAGATGGAAGACAACCTCTGAATACCCGAGCAGCCTGCTGTGACCTCCCTGGGGTGTGAAACGCTGGAGGGGAAGAACCTAAGGCCATTTGCTTTTCCCCTTCAACAGTTCACAAGCTATTGGAGAAATACCGGGTGGAAGATCCCATAACAGAGGCGGCCAATCTTGAAGATTCCCTTCGACACTGCAACTCTACAAGTGACGATGTGCGTGACAGTAGTGACAATGAAGACAAGAGGGACGATGATGATACAGATGGTTGAATCGGTCCTATCCGATCTTTTGATGGAACTACTGCCACTACCACAAGTCCCGATGATCATATATGAAGCTCCTAGAAGAGGCCCAATAACTCAAGAGCAGCATACTCAGCCGACCGAGGCCAAACCATGGGGTAACATCTAGTATCACATCTTATTTCCTCATTTTCTTACTGCTAGGGACTAGCGTTAATTTCATGAGGGGGGATGGGATTTAAGTGATCTGATGTTGTTAGTTTGGAGCTTGGTATTGGTAGGATGTGTATAGTACCTCGCATGCTTTATCAGTTTGCATTTGCATTTGCACGTTTACTGCTTTCTTAGATTTTTTAGGTTGCATTCACATTCATCCTAAGATAGTTTTGCATGCTTTATATGGAGTTTATTATTGCCGAATTTTTTGAACTTTTTTATTGGGTAGATCAACCAGCTATGCCATTAATCGTATGCTTCATCTCTATGAATTTGTTTGAAGTTTTTCTCGCTTGGCTTGTCACATTTATGTATTGCACTTAGTTGAGCTAGGTAGTCTCGACATCACTTAGTGGTGTTTTCTCTACTGCGGTTCACGAAGGCCTTTATAATAGGATGATGCATGTTAGGGTCCTATGGTTGTTTTTCCGAGTAATTATGTACCTAAGAGGCAACAAGTCTTCACCATGCTTTGAGATTGCTAAGTGCCTAGGAAGGAGGTAGTGTGAGGTTGTGTGATCCTTTGTTTATAACCTATTCTTCCGAATAGGTTTGGGGAGGGGGTTACACCATCGTTAGACTTGTTTCTGTTTTCATTTTCGTATCGTGAGTTTATTTTTCTTTTTCCGTGAATTTTGTACTCCAACCTATTCTTTCGAATAGGTTTGGGGAAGTCGTGTGAGTCTTTTTGTTTCTCTTTTTGTTATGCTACTGCTGGCTAGAAAAATCGAAAAAAAGAAAGAAAAAATTCCAGGAAAAAAAAAAGAGAAAAAGAAAAAAAGAATCTGGAAAGAAAAAAAAGAGAAGACCCCAAAAAAAGCAAAGAAGGGTCCAAAAAAGAAAGCCAAATAGCAGTTTAGCAAAGTTTGAGTCTTTCCATTTTTGTGATGTTCGTATTCGTGTTTTTATTTTTTATCTTTTTTGTCTTGAGAGTCATCTGTTCTAGACCACCCTCGTCCTGCCATTCAGGAAGTGGTGAATAGCTTAAGACTTTACTTGAGAGATGGGTAGAATAGGGGAGTGTTATCTTTTATAGGGAACCCTCCTCGTTTGATGAGAGCCAGTACTGGTTCGACCTCTTTTGAGGAAAAGTCTTAACATGGTGGAACAGCAGTAAGTCCTCAGTTGCATAGGCACGGGGCAACCATTCGTATCTTAGCATGCATCATTACGTCGTCACTGACTAGGTCCAGGTAGAGAATGTTACGAGAGACTATCATGTCTTGACATAAGTGCTTATGTGGATGTGTATAAGTCAATCAAGGTATTCTTCAACCTATATTCATGCTTTGATTCATATGGTTTTTGTTCATATGTTATTTGGTAGATTCAGTAGATTAGTTCATTTTATTTGGCATGAAACTCCATTTTTGTGTCTTGCATGTTTTTTGTATTAGAGTCTAGCTTAGTTGCTTGAGGACAAGCAAAGGTTCGGTTTGGGGAGTTTGATGAATGTGTATTTTACACTTTCATTCAAGTCTTTTTCACCTATTTTAGCTATCCTCTATGTTAATTTAGCTATATTTTAGTACATTTTATTGGAATAGTGTCACGTTTCCCTTTAGTTTTTATTTTACATGTTTTGGTTGAAATTCGGAGATTTCTGGGCAAATATATTAAAGTTGACAAGGAATTGGTGTTCCAGAAGCCTATTTGGAGTATCTGAAGGTTTCCGGATAGGATTTGGAGTCTAGGGGCCGAATCTGGAGGTTAGAAGGCTACTAGAAGTCATAAACCGAGTCCGAAAAGGTGAAGAAATCCAAAACCGCATCGAAAACGCGGAAATTCCGCGAAATAGCTGTGGGGCGAACCGCCGCGGACTAATTCGGGGCCTATATATAGTGCTCAGTTTTCTCTCCGAAAATCATATCTTTCCAAGCCTACTTTCTCACCTCTCTCTATAGTTTTAGGTAGGAACTTCCCGGGGCCTGTCCTGGGAGTTCCGTAGCTTAGGGGATACTTTTTCATAGCAGATTGAAGCGCGTAGGATCGCAATCATCCGGAGATTGACAACCTTCGGTAACTTTGTATCTTACAAGTTTTATTCTACTTATTTTATATTCTTTCAACATGTTTTCTTCTATGATATCTGTTGATTGCATGCTTATTATGAGTAGCTAAACTTATCATTGGTGGTAGTATGTGAATTCTTAGCGAGGGAAGATAATCATGCTAATGGCTATATCGCGCATTATACTCCGTGTCATTGCTTTATTTCGTTGATCAGTTGTAACCAAAATTCTCGTATGTTGTATTGATCATTATGCACAATTGGATACTAGTCGGCTATCAGACCAATTATATTCGTAGTGTTGAATAATTACGGAACACATTCGGACAATCG
Organism: Plantago ovata; assembly: GCA_028274465.1. Lineage (NCBI taxonomy): Eukaryota > Viridiplantae > Streptophyta > Magnoliopsida > Lamiales > Plantaginaceae > Plantago > Plantago ovata. The sequence goes on along the minus strand of CM051456.1, from coordinate 104,025,859 downwards.
TGTTGACTAGTCAGACCAAATTATCTTCGTAGTGCTTAATACTTGCAACAGGACACTAGATTGATTCAAAGATCTCTATGCAAGACCGAGGAATTTATGCATGATTATCGACCCATTATGCTAAGAAGGACCATACTATCACCAATCTTCATTATCTGCTAGAAACCCCCTATTGCTATCTGTCTGCTGTTTTATATTCTCTTGTTAAATAGAAAAAGCAAGTTATAGTCCTGAGAGAACGACACTCGAGTCATTCTGCTACTACACTACGGTTTTCGTTGTAGTTGTGGATTGCCTTTGGCTAAATAACAAATATTATTTGCTGAATTAGAATCTGACAAATTCCGGTTCATCAACATGTCACTAGCTATTGGATATACTCGTAATTAATTGTAGCTGTCATCTAGAACATGTTACTATCATGAGCTAGTACATTTTCTAATATTTTGTTCTGAGTCTGAGTGTACTGTTGAAGAATTCAGGAGTTTTGGGGAGAAATTAAGTTGCAGAAAGGTGTCCATTAATTAGTAGTGATTGAATTATATTGCATGCACATGTAATGTCTATATAGTTATAGTTAGTGTTGTTTAACGAGCTGAGCCTTGAAGATATATACATTGAAATACTCCATACTTCAACTCTTAAAGATTACTTGCTCTAACACACCTAACAATCATTTTGCGCATATTCTACGCATCCTAAATTGTGCATATTGCGCATCCATTGCGACAAAGGAATGTCACCATCAGGATTAACCGAGCAAGTAGCGGGTGGTATTTGCCCATATATAATTCGCAACAGGAGATGGCCAAGTAGCTTGAGGTTTCAGGTTTTGATTGGTAGCCAGCAAATATCAAATTGAAACACACAGTGTCGTCAGTTTCACGAATTTTACTTATGAATTAGTTGAGTTTGAATCATGAAAGTGATCTTGACACAAACAAGATTGGTCATCTTAAATTCTTAATCAAATGAATTAGGAAGCAACATAGGAAAATGTGTCATCCCATGTACATGCAGTATTTCATTTAGTATCATCACTAGTTCATTTATCATCAATTACATTTTCAATCTAGCTAGCTAGCTAGAGAAGATCAACAATAATTATACATGCATTTGGAAAATTTAGCTTCTATAGAGACTAATAACAACTATTGATGATGATTAACATGATATCAAACACAAGGAAACAAACAGGAGCTGATTGATTGGTAGAGATCGATAGAATATATATATATATATATATTATATATATATATATATATATATATATATATATATATATATACATATATATATATATATATATATATATATATATATATATATATACCTTGAGACCCATGTTGGAGCGAGAATGGAGGAAGCGGTTGAATTCAGCGTCACTCTTAATAAGCTTCCATTTTCCGGCACTGTGCTTGGCCACGCCCGCACGGAGAGCTTTTTCTTCCTGGGATGAATTGGTGTCGTCAGTGTCACGCGGCGGTGAGGTGGGTGGTCCTAATCATTTACCTGTCGCATATTGCTTAGGTAAAGGGTCAGTGGTTCAACATAGTTATCAAACCCAGCTACGCTAGTCATGGCTGAGCCTGAGATTATGTTTTCTGCATGCGGTGATAATTTTGCGACTTTCATCAGTGCACTTTTGGCTAGCCAAACTTGCGACATGGGCAATAAATTCAGATACGCATTCTAGAATAGTTTCTTTCGCAGTATCACCAATCCTTGCATTAGGTTGGAGGACTTTCTGCATGATCCTAACATTCGACAATCGCGCATACTTGTCTTTTGCAAGGCTAGATGTTTGTTCTACATTTTAATGTTACACAAGAGAATAATACCAATTATATTTTATGAAAAAATTATGATAGAAATGTATAGTTAAGAGATATCATCGATACGAACTACAGACTGCAGAACAAATATAGAACATTAATATTAAACACATAAAATGCCAAACCTTACTGACACTGCCTAATTCAGGAAAAGCCAGAAGCTGAAATCGCACTGGCAAACCCTGTTTGGGAGATGAATAGATGATCTTCATATATAAGTGTTAAAACATCAGGATCAAAAGTTGATCCAAACATGAAGAACAAATTGCAGAAGGTAACAGAGAAGAAGAGGAAGAACAGAATCAAGGCGCCCAAGAGATCGAAACGTGCTAAACCGAGTTCGATTCCCCCAGTTCGTGACTAAGAGCGTTGGAACACGCTCGACAGACACAGCAGATTATAACACTCCAAGCGGGAGGATTTGAATTCCCGGAACATGCGTTTTCGTCACACTGGAGCACAAATTGTACCAAATCAGTACAATTAGGGTTCATGCTCATTGCGTGCTCCTCAGCTCAATTTGTCCTCTACTTAGATATTTTCTGATGTAATTATTTTGGGGGTTTTTACTGTTGTACGTTTCACGCAACTATTGACGGCGGATTTCTTACCGATCGTCTAGGGTTAGGGCGTCAATTTGGTTGTATAAAAAGGGAGCAACAAAGCTACTGTCTTTGTTCTTCCTTGTAATTCCGCAGCCACTCTTGAATAAAAAGAAAACTTCTGCATTTTTCTTATGGTATCAGAGCCAAGTTACCAACTTTCTTACAGTTCCTTTTCTAGCCTCTCCTTTTCTCACCTAAACAACCATGGCCACTGAAGGCGCCGGCTCTGGTTCCGGAAAAGATACTGGCAGAGAAATAACCCCTCCTACCTTTAGCCATGAAGATCCAATGAGTCACTACTTCCTTCACCACTCTGATAACGCCACTTCTGGAGCTATTTCACCACTCCTCATTGAACACAACTACCACACTTGGCACAGGGCTTTCAAGATGAACTTGACTATCAGAAACAAGCTACCTTTCATTGATGGCACACTGCCTCGTCCTAAGAAAGATGACCCAGATGAAAAATCTTGGGTGAAGTGCAATACACTCATAATGTCTTGGATGATTCACTCCGTAGGAGATGAAATCAAGAACACTATTATGTATGCGGATCACGCAGCAGATGCCTGGGACAAGCTCAAACTCAGATATGCTCAGCCTAACAGAGTTAGGATATTTCACATTGAACATGCTTTGAATAGGACATCACAGGGAACTAGTTCTGTGTCTGTCTATTTCAACAAGCTATCTGGCCTTTGGGATGAGCTGAAAAGATTACCAAACCATGCCCGCTTGTACCTGTGGTGCGTGCAAATGTAATCTCAACACTGAGTATAACACTTTAGATGAAAGAAAGAAAGTCTTCAAGTTTCTCATGGGGCTTGATGACAGCTACAAAGTGATGAGAACTCAGATCATCATGACTGAGCCACTGCCTGCTCTTGATAAGGTGTTTTACTTTGTCAGTCAAGAAGAGAAGCAAAGAGCTATCAAAGCTAATGATGATAGCTCTCAGGAAAATACTGCTATGACTGTTGGCGTGAAGAGAAAGGAACTCTGGTGTTCTAAGTGCAGGCTCAACAATCACAATCTGGATAACTGTTTCAAGGTGATTGGATACCCGGAGAGCTTCCAGCGGGGTGGCTATGACTATGGCAGAGGAGGAAGGACTGGAGGAAGAGGAAGAGGTTACAAGGGAGGAAGAGGCAACTACCAAGGCTCCAGTTCAAACCAAGTGAATGCTAAAGATGATGAAGGAGGTTCTGGCATGCTTACCTCTGAGCAAGTTTCACAACTCCAGAAGCTGTTGGCCATGAGTGAGAAGCAGCAAGATAATGCTAATCCAACACAGACTCAGCCCAACATCAACTTTGCTTCAGGAGGATGCTCCTTTGATAACATCCTTGAAGAGGATTGGAACTGTTAAGTTCAGCAAGGGACTTTATCATATGCAGTTTGAAGAACCAGATGAAGAGAAGAAGGCACTAGCCATAAATAAAGATCATGGAGAATCTCATGTCACTAGCCATCTATGGCACTATAGACTTGGGCATCCATCATTAGTTAGAGTAGATTTGTTAGCTAAAACTATTTCAGAGATCAAGAGTAGCGAACTTGATCATTGTATGGTCTGTAATGAATCTAAGCAGAAGAAGAAGAAATTCTCTTCTAGCAATACTATTTCTCTATTTCCATTTGAACTTATTCACTGTGACCTTTGGGGTCCTTTCTCTATTAAAACTATCTCTGGCCATAGCTACTTTCTCACTATTGTGGATGATTTTTCAAGAACAACTTGGGTACAGTTATTGAAACATAAATCAGATACACAGAAAGCCTTACAAGGTTTCATAAACCAAGTAGAAAGGCAATATAATGCCAAAGTAAAAGTTGTAAGGTCTGATAATGCACCAGAATTCAAGCTTACAAGTTTTTACACAGAGAAAGGAATCAAACAACAAAAATCTTGCCCCTACACTCCACATCAGAATGCTGTAGTTGAAAGAAAGCACCAGCACATACTCAATGTGGCAAGAGCTTTATTATATCCATCCAATTTACCACAAAGATTCTGGGGTGAAGCAGTATTGACTGCTGTCTATCTTATAAATAGGATACCCAGTCCAAATTTAAAAGATAACAAGTCACCTTTTGAGCTTCTGCATGGAAAGAAGCCAACATATACACACTTAAGGATCTTTGGTTGCTTGTGTTATGCTTCTAGCCTACCAGTAAACAGAAACAAGCTAGATTCAAGAGCTAGAAAGTCGATTTTATTGGCTACCTTGCACAAACCAAAGGTTACAAATGCTATGATATGAGAACTAAACAAATTTTCCATTCTTGAGATGTGGAATTTGCTGAAACTATCTTCCCTTACAAAGAAATACAATCTTCCTCCGAGCAAGAAGAAGAACAATTTCACTTCAGTGTACCAATGGTCACATTTGAGGATTCTCCCACAGCAAGACTGAACAATGATACAGCAATACAAGATCCAATTAATATAATGGATGAAAATGAAGAAACACCAATCACATCTCAGAATGAGAACCAGAATAGCAATACAAATGATTCTCTACCCGAAAATCAAGAAGAATTCCAACAAGTAATTGATCTGAATAATAAAGAAACTGAACAAGTTGTTGCAATAGAGCAACAAGAAATGACAGTTTATGAAGAAAATTCACAAACAGATCAATCACATGTTGGAGCACCACAAACAACAACTCAATTAAGAAGATCAGTTAGAAGAGCAGGCTCACCATCTCATTTAAGAGGATTTCAACACTATACAGTACCTAGATCAAATAATGCAAAGAAAGCTAGCACTATTTATCCTCTCCATGAATATCTCAATTATGAAAGACTCTCAGAGAAACATAAAGCCTATACAGTAAGCTTGTCATTGCTTGAAGAACCAACAAGCTACAATGAAGCAATTAAACATAATCACTGGAAAGAGGCTATTAGACAAGAACTGGGAGCCCTAGAGGAAAACAAGACCTGGACAATAGTGAAGAAACCAGAAGGAATAAAGCCAATAGGATGTAAATATGTGTTCAAAACAAAGCTAACAACTGAAGGGAAAATAGATAAACACAAGGCTAGGCTAGTAACCAAGGGCTATACACAACATTATGGCATGGATTATACAGAAACCTTCAGCCCAGTGGCAAATTAAACAACTATAAATGTAACGACCCGGCCCACTAACGGGCCGAGACCCAGCCCAACGGGCCGACAACGTTACTCATGGGCGCTCTCCGGGGTGATATGCTGGCCCCACAGACCAACACGGGTTCTAATCCGCGCACATTGTCCTCACTCGTGCGCACACCGGGAACTTCCCAGTGGGTCACCCATCCTAGAATTGCTCCAGAGCAAGCACGCTTAACTCTGAAGTTCTTATAGGTGGATTCCCGAAAAGAAAGGTGCACCTTGTTGGTATGAGTAGCGTTCTCAACCCTTTTAAGCTTCTGAAATCTGGGGCTCTACAATCTACCCCCCTTAAAGCCTCGACGTCCTCGTCGAGCGCCTTAAGTGGTGGGTGTGACAAACTGACAATAATCTTTACCAACCGTCCACCCGATGCGGGCTTTGGGTTGATCTAGGCTCTGATACCATTTGTAACGACCCGGCCCACTAACGGGCCGAGACCCAGCCCAACGGGCCGACAAGGTTACTCATGGGCGCTCTGCGGGGTGATATGCTGGCCCCACAGACCAACACGGGTTCTAATCCGCGCACTTTGTCCTCACTCGTGCGCACACCGGGAACTTCCCAGTGGGTCACCCATCCTAGAATTGCTCCAGAGCAAGCACGCTTAACTCTGAAGTTCTTCTAAGTGGATTCCCGAAAAGAAAGGTGCACCTTGTTGGTATGAGTAGCGTTCTCAACCCTTTTAAGCTTCTGAAATCTGGGGCTCTACAATCACCCCCTCTTAAATTGCGCAACGTCCTCGTTGCGCGCTGTCCCGAGACCAACCATCCGTGCAGGATTCTAGAAGTGGCCCCTACGGGCTCAAGAGGTGGCTCCCACCGTCGGTACGGTGTAGCACTTTGCCCCGTATGGCACTTAGTTCCTGCAGTTCCGGATAGTCCCGCTCTGATACCACTTGTAACGACCCGACCAATCCGGCCGGCGTGGTTACTCATGGGCGCTCTCCGGGGTGATATGCTGGCCCCACAGACCAACACGGGTTCTAATCCGCACACTTTGTCCTCACTCGTGCGCGCACCGGGAACTTCCCAGTGGGTCACCCATCCTAGAATTGCTCCAGAGCAAGCACGCTTAACTCTGAAGTTCTTCTAGGTGGATTTCCGAAAAGAAAGGTGCACCTTGTTGGTATGAGTAGCGTTCTCAACCCTTTTAAGCTTCTGAAATCTGGGGCTCTACAATCTACCCCCCTTAAAGCCTCGACGTCCTCGTCGAGCGCCTTAAGTGGTGGGTGTGACAAACTGACAATAATCTTTACCAACCGTCCACCCGATGCGGGCTTTGGGTTGATCTAGGCTCTGATACCGTTTGTAACGACCCGACCAATCCGGCCGGCGTGGTTACTCATGGGCGCTCTCCGGGGTGATATGCTGGCCCCACAGACCAACACGGGTTCTAATCCGCACACTTTGTCCTCACTCGTGCGCGCACCGGGAACTTCCCAGTGGGTCACCCGTCCTAGAATTTCTCCAGAGCAAGCACGCTTAACTCTGAAGTTCTTCTAGGTGGATTCCCGAAAAGAAAGGTGCACCTTGATGGTATGAGTAGCGTTCTCAACCCTTTTAAGCTTCTGAAATCTGGGGCTCTACAATCTACCCCCCTTAAAGCCTCGACGTCCTCGTCGAGCGCCTTAAGTGGTTGGGGTGACAAACTGACAATAACCTTTACCAACCGTCCACCCGATGCGGGCTTTGGGTTGATCTAGGCTCTGATACCGTTTGTAACGACCCGACCAATCCGGCCGGCGTGGTTACTCATGGGCGCTCTCCGGGGTGATATGCTGGCCCCACAGACCAACACGGGTTCTAATCCGCACACTTTGTCCTCACTCGTGCGCGCACCGGGAACTTCCCAGTGGGTCACCCATCCTAGAATTGCTCCAGAGCAAGCACACTTAACTCTGAAGTTCTTCTAGGTGGACTCCCGAAAAGAAAGGAGCACCTTGATGGTATGAGTAGCGTTCTCAACCCTTTTAAGCTTCTGAAATCTGGGGCTCTACAATAAAAGTGTTATTAGCTGTAGCTGCCAAGAGAAATTGGCATCTAGAACAGTTGGATGCTCACAATGCATTTCTGAATGGAGATCTAGAGGAAGCTATTTACATGGTTTTACCTCCAGGAATCTCAGTTCAGGGGGAGAAAGCTAATAGCAACAATAGCAACCTTACTGCAGCAGCAGAAGAGAACTTTGTTTGCAAACTTCATAAGTCACTATATGGCCTCAAGCAGGCCTCTAGACAATGGAACATTAAATTAACACAACACTTGATCAAGTTAGGCTTTATACAATCAAAACATGAATATACTCTCTTCACTAGACAAAATCAGAATGGCATAATCATTCTCCTGATCTATGTAGATGACATTGTGATAGGAGGAAATGATCTTGATGATATAAATCAAGTGAAGGAAGAGCTCAAGAAGGAGTTCAGGATTAGAGATCTAGGAAAGCTCAAATATTTTCGTGGATTGGAGATTGCAAGAAGTACAAAAGGCATTCATTCATCTCAAAGGAAGTATGCTTCTGAGATTCTGCAAGCAACGGGATTGTTGGAATGTAAACCAACCGTAAATCCCAAAGAACAGAATCATAAGCTCAAGCCTTTTGATAATGACAAAGACAAAGAGGAATCCTTACTCTCCAATCCAATGCAATACAGAATCCTGCTTGGAAAACTAATCTACCTGACAATCACAAGGCCGGATATCTCATATGCAGTGGGAATTTTAAGCCAATTTATGGAAAAACCCACCAAAACGCATATGGTAGCATTGATCAGAGTTGTGAAATATATCAAGAATGATATTGGGAATGGTCTTTTCTTCAACACCAAATCGAATGAAGAGCTCATAGTTTACTGTGACTCGGACTATGCGGGATGTAGTTTCACAAGAAGATCACTCACAGGCTATTGTGTTCTCTTTGGAGACTCTTTGATAAGTTGGAAGTCTAAGAAACAACAAGTAGTTAGCAGGTCTTCTGCAGAAGCAGAATACAGAGCTATATCACAAGCTGCTTGTGAAATAATCTGGCTACTCAACTTATTCAGAGACTTTAAAGTCGATCTAGAGAAACCAATTGCGTTGCATTGTGATAACTTGTCAGCGGTTCATCTCTGCAAGAATCCAATTTTTCATGAGAGAACAAAACATGTTGAAGTAGACTGTCACTTTATAAGACAAAAGGTAGAGGAAGGTATCATTAAAGTATTACACATTGGGGCGAAGAATCAACTCGCAGATGTGTTCACGAAAGCAACGTCAGGAGAAAACTTGACTAATGTTTTTCCCAAGATGGGAGTTACGAATATCTACACTCCGATCTTGAGGGGGAGTGTTAAAACATCAGGATCAAAAGTTGATCCAAACATGAAGAAGAAATTGCAGAAGGTAACAGAGAAGAAGAGGAAGAACAGAATCAAGGCGCCCAAGAGATTGAAACGTGCTAAACCGAGTTCGGTTCCCCCAGTTCGTGACTAAGAGCGTTGGAACACGCTCGGCAGACACAGCAGATCATAACACTCCAGGCGGGAGGATTTGAATTCCCGGAACACGCGTTTTCGTCACACTGGAACACAAATTGTACCAAATCAGTACAATTAGGGTTCATGCTCATTGCGTGCTCCTCAGCTCAATTTGTCTTCTACTTAGATATTTTCTGATGTAATTATTTTGGGGGTTTTTTACTGTTGTACGTTTCACGCAACTATTGACGACGGATTTCTTACCGATCTTGTAGAGTTAGGGCGTCAATTTGGTTGTATAAAAAGGGAGCAGCAAAGCTACTGTCTCTGTTCTTCCTTGTAATTCCGCAACCACTCTTGAATAAAAAGAAAATTTCTGCATTTTTCTTAATAAGTAAATGACTCGGAACAGAATAGATGATCTTCATATATAAGTAAATGACTTGGAACAGAATATGAAGATTAATTCCTGTTTGTGTGTATTTATAGTCAAGTGTTCCTGAAACATGATCAATTCACTACTATGGTTGGATACAAAGCCGTGAACAGTTTGTTAGACGACTTGTTCAGTTCATCTTATCATGAATTTGAAAAGAACGTGCATAATAAGAATGAGATTAAGCTGAAATCTCACAAACTTGAATATAGTTAAACACAAATCCGATCACAGGGCTACTGATTCATTACCAGAATAGAATGTAGTTAAACACGAATCCAATCACAAGATTAGCTATTAGTGATTTATTACATTTGTTCATATGATCTGAACCAATGTAGTAAAGGAGAACAAGTTCTCCATCCGCTTCTTTCACAACAGAACAAGCTCCGAAGAAAGTTGTAAAACAACTCCAATTTCTGCTACAGTAACAACTCCAATTTCGAGGCCTGGAGAAAAGAGATTGAAAAAAATAAATAAATAAATAAATAATCAATATTATGCCTTGAAGATATATACATTGAAATACTTTATACTTCAACTCTATCATTTGCGCATATTCTACGCATCCTAAATTGTGCATATTGCGCATCCATTGCGACAAAGGAATGTCACCATCAGGATTAACCGAGCAAGTAGCGGGTGGTATTTGCCCATATATAATTCGCAACAGGAGATGGCCAAGTAGCTTGAGGTTTCAGGTTTTGATTGGTAGCCAGCAAATATCAAATTGAAACACACAGTGTCGTCAGTTTCACGAATTTTACTTATGAATTAGTTGAGTTTGAATCATGAAAGTGATCTTGACACAAACAAGATTGGTCATCTTAAATTCTTAATCAAATGAATTAGGAAGCAACATAGGAAAATGTGTCATCCCATGTACATGCAGTATTTCATTTAGTATCATCACTAGTTCATTTATCATCAATTACATTTTCAATCTAGCTAGCTAGCTAGAGAAGATCAACAATAATTATACATGCATTTGGAAAATTTAGCTTCTATAGAGACTAATAACAACTATTGATGATGATTAACATGATATCAAACACAAGGAAACAAACAGGAGCTGATTGATTGGTAGAGATCGATAGAATATATATATATTCTATATATATATATATATATATATATATATATATATATATATATATATATATATATATATATATATATATATATATATATATATATATATATATATATATATATATATATATATATATATATATATATCTATATATATATATATATATATATATATATATATATATATATTTATATATATATATCTATATATATATATACCTTGAGACCCATGTTGGAGCGAGAATGGAGGAAGCGGTTGAATTCAGCGTCACTCTTACTAAGCTTCCATTTTCCGGCACCGTGCTTGGCCACGCCCGCACGGAGAGATTTTTCTTCCTGGGATGAATTGGTGTCGTCAGTGTCACGCGGCGGTGAGGTGGGTGGTCCTAATCATTTACCTGTCGCATATTGCTTAGGTAAAGGGTCAGTGGTTCAACATAGTTATCAAACCCAGCTACGCTAGTCATGGCTGAGCCTGAGATTATGTTTTCTGCATGCGGTGATAATTTTGCGACTTTCATCAGTGCACTTTTGGCTAGCCAAACTTGCGACATGGGCAATAAATTCAGATACGCATTCTTGAATAGTTTCTTTCGCAGTATCACCAATCCTTGCATTAGGTTGGAGGACTTTCTGCATGATCCTAACATTCGACAATCGCGCATACTGGTCTTTTGCAAGGCTAGATGTTTGTTCTACATTTTAATGTTACACAAGAGAATAATACCAATTATATTTTGTGAAAAAATTATGATAGCAATGTATAGTTAAGAGATATCATCGATACGAACTATAGACTGCAGAACAAATATAGAACATTAATATTAAACACAAAATGCCAAACCTTACTGACACTGCCTAATTCAGGAAAAGCCAGGAGCTGAAATCGCACTGGCAAACCCTGTTTGGGAGATGAATAGATGATCTTCATATATAAGTGTTAAAACATCAGGATCAAAAGTTGATCCAAGCATGAAGAAGAAATTGCAGAAGGTAACAGAGAAGAAGAGGAAGAACAGAATCAAGGCGCCCAAGAGATCGAAACGTGCTAAACCGAGTTCGGTTCCGCCAGTTCGTGACTAAGAGCGTTGGAACACGCTCGACAGACACAGCAGATTATAACACTCCAAGCGGGAGGATTTGAATTCCCGGAACATGCGTTTTCGTCACACTGGAGCACAAATTGTACCAAATCAGTACAATTAGGGTTCATGCTCATTGCGTGCTCCTCAGCTCAATTTGTCTTCTACTTAGATATTTTCTGATGTAATTATTTTGGGGGTTTTTACTGTTGTACGTTTCACGCAACTATTGACGGCGGATTTCTTACCGATCGTCTAGGGTTAGGGCGTCAATTTGGTTGTATAAAATGGGAGCAACAAAGCTACTGTCTTTGTTCTTCCTTGTAATTCCGCAGCCACTCATGAATAAAAAGAAAACTTCTGCATTTTTCTTATGGTATCAGAGCCAAGTTACCAACTTTCTTACAGTTCCTTTTCTAGCCTCTCCTTTTCTCACCTAAACAACCATGGCCACTGAAGGCGCCGGCTCTGGTTCCGGAAAAGATACTGGCAGAGAAATAACCCCTCCTACCTTTAGCCATGAAGATCCAATGAGTCACTACTTCCTTCACCACTCTGATAACGCCACTTCTGGAGCTATTTCACCACTCCTCATTGAACACAACTACCACACTTGGCACAGGGCTTTCAAGATGAACTTGACTATCAGAAACAAGCTACCTTTCATTGATGGCACACTGCCTCGTCCTAAGAAAGATGACCCAGATGAAAAATCTTGGGTGAAGTGCAATACACTCATAATGTCTTGGATGATTCACTCCGTAGGAGATGAAATCAAGAACACTATTATGTATGCGGATCACGCAGCAGATGCCTGGGACAAGCTCAAACTCAGATATGCTCAGCCTAACAGAGTTAGGATATTTCACATTGAACATGCTTTGAATAGGACATCACAGGGAACTAGTTCTGTGTCTGTCTATTTCAACAAGCTATCTGGCCTTTGGGATGAGCTGAAAGATTACCAAACCATGCCCGCTTGTACCTGTGGTGCGTGCAAATGTAATCTCAACACTGAGTATAGCACTTTGGATGAAAGAAAGAAAGTCTTCAAGTTTCTCATGGGGCTTGATGACAGCTACAAAGTGATGAGAACTCAGATCATCATGACTGAGCCACTGCCTGCTCTTGATAAGGTGTTTTACTTTGTCAGTCAAGAAGAGAAGCAAAGAGCTATCAAAGCTAATGATGATAGCTCTCAGGAAAATACTGCTATGACTGTTGGCATGAAGAGAAAGGAACTCTGGTGTTCTAAGTGCAGGCTCAACAATCACAATCTGGATAACTGTTTCAAGGTGATTGGATACCCGGAGAGCTTCCAGCGGGGTGGCTATGACTATGGCAGAGGAGGAAGGACTGGAGGAAGAGGAAGAGGTTACAAGGGAGGAAATGGCAACTACCAAGGCTCCAGTTCAAACCAAGTGAATGCTAAAGATGATGAAGGAGGTTCTGGCATGCTTACCTCTAAGCAAGTTTCACAACTCCAGAAGCTGTTGGCCATGAGTGAGAAACATCAAGATAATGCTAATCCAACTCAGACTCATCCCAACATCAACTTGGCTTCAGGAGGATGCTCCTTTGATAACATCCTTGAAGAGGATTGGAACTGTTAAGTTCAGCAAGGGACTTTATCATATGCAGTTTGAAGAACCAGATGAAGAGAAGAAGGCACTAGCCATAAATAAAGATCATGGAGAATCTCATGTCACTAGCCATCTATGGCACTATAGACTTGGGCATCCATCATTAGTTAGAGTAGATTTGTTAGCTAAAACTATTTCAGAGATCAAGAGTAGCAAACTTGATCATTGTATGGTCTGTAATGTATCTAAGCAGAAGAAGAAGAAATTCTCTTCTAGCAATACTATTTCTCTATTTCCATTTGAACTTATTCACTGTGACCTTTGGGGTCCTTTCTCTATTAAAACTATCTCTGGCCATAGTTACTTTCTCACTATTGTGGATGATTTTTCAAGAACAACTTGGGTACAGTTATTGAAACATAAATCAGATACACAGAAAGCCTTACAAGGTTTCATAAACCAAGTAGAAAGGCAATATAATGCCAAAGTAAAAGTTGTAAGGTCTGATAATGCACCAGAATTCAAGCTTACAAGTTTTTACACAGAGAAAGGAATCAAACAACAAAAATCTTGCCCCTACACTCCACATCAGAATGCTGTAGTTGATAGAAAGCACCAGCACATACTCAATGTGGCACGAGCTTTATTATATCAATCCAATTTACCACAAAGATTCTGGGGTGAAGCAGTATTGACTGCTGTCTATCTTACAAAATAGGATACCCAGTCCAAATTTAAAAGATAACAAGTCACCTTTTGAGCTTCTGCATGGAAAGAAGCCAACATATACACACTTAAGGATCTTTGGTTGCTTGTGTTATGCTTCTAGCCTACTAGTAAACAGAAACAAGCTAGATTCAAGAGCTAGAAAGTCGATTTTTATTGGCTACCTTGCACAAACCAAAGGTTACAAATGCTATGATATGAGAACTAAACAAATTTTCCATTCTAGAGATGTGGAATTTGCTGAAATTATCTTCCCTTACAAAGAAATACAATCTTCCTCCGAAGAACAATTTCACTTCAGTGTACCAATGGTCACATTTGAGGATTCTCCCACAGCAAGACTGAACAATGATACAGCAATACAAGATCCAATTAATATAATGGATGAAAATGAAGAAACACCAATCACATCTCAGAATGAGAACCAGAATAGCAATACAAATGATTCTCTACCTGAAAATCAAGAAGAATTCCAACAAGAAATTGATCTGAATAATAAAGCAACTGAACAAGTTGTTCCAATAGAGCAACAAGAAATGACAATTTCTGAAGAAAATTCACAAACAGATCAATCACATGTTGGAGCACCACAAACAACAACTCAATTAAGAAGATCAGTTAGAAGAGCAGGCTCACCATCTCATTTAAGAGGATTTCAACACTATACAGTACCTAGATCAAATAATGAAAAGAAAGCTACCACTATTTATCCTCTCCATGAATATCTCCGTTATGAAAGACTCTCAGAGAAACATAAAGCCTATACAGTAAGCTTGTCATTGCTTGAAGAACCAACAAGCTACAATGAAGCAATTAAACATAATCACTGGTAAAAGGCTATTAGACAAGAACTGAGAGCCCTAGAGGAAAACAAGACCTGGAAAATAGTGAAGAAACCAGAAGGAATAAAGCCAATAGGATGTAAATATGTGTTCAAAACAAAGCTAACAGCTGAAGGGAAAATAGATAAACACAAGGCTAGGCTAGTAGCCAAGGGCTATACACAACAGTATGGCATGGATTATACAGAAACCTTCAGCTCAGTGGCAAAGCAAACAACTATAAAAGTGTTATTAGTTGTAGTTGCCAAGAGAAATTGGCATCTAGAACAGTTGGATGTTCACAATGCATTTCTGAATGGAGATCTAGAGGAAGCTATTTACATGGTTTTACCTCCAGGAATCTCAGTTCAGGGGGAGAAAGCTAATAGCAACAATAGCAACCTTACTGCAACAGAAGAAGAGAACTTTGTTTGCAAACTTCATAAGTCACTATATGGCCTCAAGCAGGCCTCTAGACAATGGAACATTAAATTAACACAACACTTGATCAAGTTAGGTTTTATACAATCAAAACATGAATATACTCTCTTCACTAGACAAAATCAGAATGGCATAATCATTCTCCTGATCTATGTAGATGACATTGTGATAGGAGGAAATGATCTTGATGATATAAATCAAGTGAAGGAAGAGCTCAAGAAGGAGTTCAGGATTAGAGATCTAGGAAAGCTCAAATATTTTCGTGGATTGGAGATTGCAAGAAGTACAAAAGGCATTCATTTATCTCAAAGGAAGTATGCTTCTGATATTCTGCAAGCAACGGGATTGTTGGGATGTAAACCAACCGTAAATCCCATAGAACAGAATCATAAGCTCAAGCCTTTTGATAATGACAAAGACAAAGAGGAATCCTTACTCTCCAATCCAATGCAATACAGAAGCCTGCTTGGAAAACTAATCTACCTGACAATCACAAGGCCGGATATCTCATATGTAGTGGGAATTTTAAGCCAATTTATGGAAAAACCCACCAAAACGCATATGGTAGCATTGATCAGAGTTGTGAAATATATCAAGAATGATATTGGGAATGGTCTTTCTTCAGCACCAAATCGAATGATGAGCTCATAGTTTACAGTGACTCGGACTATGCGGGATGTAGTTTCACAAGAAGATCACTCACAGGCTATTGTGTTCTCTTTGGAGACTCTTTGATAAGTTATAAGTCTAAGAAACAACAAGTAGTTAGCAGGTCTTTTGCAGAAGCAGAATACAGAGCTATATCACAAGCTGCTTGTGAAATAATCTGGCTACTCAACTTATTCAGAGACTTTAAAGTCGATCTAGAGAAACCAATTGCGTTTCATTGTGATAACTTGTCAGCGGTTCATCTCTGCAAGAATCCAATTTTTCATGAGAGAACAAAACATGTTGAAGTAGACTGTCACTTTATAAGAGAAAAGGTAGAGGAAGGTATCATTAAAGTATTACACATTGGAGCGAAGAATCAACTCGCTGATGTGTTCACAAAAGCAACGTCAGGAGAAAACTTGACTAATGTTTTTCCCAAGATGGGAGTTACGAATATCTACACTCCGATCTTGAGGGGGATTGTTAAAACATCAGGATCAAAAGTTGATCCAAACATGAAGAAGAAATTGCAGGAGGTAACAGAGAAGAAGAGGAAGAACAGAATCAAGGCGCCCAAGAGATCGAGACGTGCTAAACCGAGTTCGGTTCCCCCAGTTCGTGACTAAGAGCGTTGGAACACGCTCGGCAGACACAACAGATTATAACACTCCAGGCGGGAAGATTTGAATTCCCGGAACACACGTTTTCGTCACACTGGAACACAAATTGTACAAAATCAGTACAATTAGGGTTCATGCTCATTGCGTGCTCCTCAGCTCAATTTGTCTTCTACTTAGATATTTTCTGATGTAATTATTTTGGGGGTTTTTACTCTTTTACGTTTCACACAACTATTGACGGCGGATTTCTTATCGATCGTCTAGGGTTAGGGCGTCAATTTGGTTGTATAATAAGGGAGCAGCAAAGCTACTGTCTCTGTTCTTCCTTGTAATTCTACAGCCACTCTTGAATAAAAAGAAAACTTCTGCATTTTTCTTAATAAGTAAATGACTCGGAACAGAATAGATGATCTTCATATATAAGTAAATGACTCGGAACAGAATATGAAGATTAATTCCTGTTTGTGTGTATTTATAGTCAAGTGTTCCGGAAACATGATCAATTCACTACTATGGTTGGATACAAAGCCGTGAACAGTTTGTTAGACGACTTGTTCAGTTCATCTTATCATGAATTTGAAAAGAACGTGCATAATAAGAATGAGTTTAAGCTGAAATCTCACTAAATTGAATATAGTTAAACACAAATCCGATCACAGGGCCACTGATTCATTACCAGAATAGAATGTAGTTAAACACGAATCCAATCACAAGATTAGCTATTAGTGATTTATTACATTAATTCATATGAACTGAACCAATGTAATAAAGGAGAACAAGTTCTCCATCCGCTTCTTTCACAACAGAACAAGCTCCGAAGAAAGTTGTAAATCAACTCCAATTTCTGTTGCAGTAACAACTCCAATTTCGAGGCCTGGAGAAGAGAGATTGACAAAAATAAATAATTGTTGATAAGAAAAATATGTCTAGTTCGTAACGTGCGTTTCTGCGCGAACTATGAAGCTTTCTAAGTACAGGCGCTGATGAGGGGCCGCGGACCTAACTGATCTGAACCTCGGATTATGTGGACCTCTAGGGCATTTTTACAAATGTGTCTAATTCTTTACAATAACCCTCTATGGAGAGGCGGAGATCTCGAGGTCCGGAACGGAGGTTAGAAGGACAGGGGGCATTACTCAAGTACTTAACAGGTCAGAATGTACGAAGCTCACTTAGTACGAAGCTTAAATACTTGTCTATTCTTCTTTACAATTGAATCAGGGCAAGACTCGCATAACAACCACAAGGAAAGGAAGGCCAAGAGAAGTGTAGAAATTTCTAGGTAACACAAGAAGCTACAGCTAAATGGGCTTGGGCCAAGCCCATGAAAGTCAACGTTGGGCCTACTCGATACATGTGGAGGAATGAGAAGGCGACAGATGGAAGCAAGAGATTGGTGCGACCTAGGGTTAGCCAACAACTATATAAAGGCTCCATTTCCAAAGAAAAGGTAACTGGTATTAATTAAGTACATTTATTACTCTAAGACAAGGAGAACTAACGAGCTCCTTCAAGTAAAGTCTCACACCGGCTTGACTTAGGCAAGCCGGAGATAAACACACATTCACACGCGCCTTTTTAATCTCAGGTGTTCAATTTGACATAGAGAGGATCTGAAGACTTGGGTGCTGGCATTAGACAAAGATTCGTGTGTTGTGTTAAACTATGGTGACTTAGAGAGCTTTGTAATTCTTTGTAGTTTGAAGAGTTTAGTAATAATAGAGCGCTTGAAGTCTTACTAGAATTTCACCTCTACATTTTGGCGCCGTCTGTGGGAATCTTTACTAAAAGATTTCCCGGACTCCACTGAGAAGAGATGGTGGGACATAATTATTCAACCCAAAAGCAAGGTGCTAATAATTTGTCCGCAAGAGGAAGAGGAAGACCACCAGGAAGGGGAAGAGAAAAATCAAGAGGAGGAAGAGGAAATAGTGGAGTCAATAGAAATGTAAATGTAGGGAGAGGAAATGCGCAACAAGATGGAGATACTGCGAGTTACTCATCCACAAACTCGTTGGGTAATGAACAAGAGAGAGAGAGAAGATTGGCTGTGCAAAGAGCATAACTGGATAATTTGGAACACTGAAGGAGGGTAACAAAAGAAGAGTTACGTCAACTCGAAGATGCCAGAAGAAATCTTGTGCAAGATAATCTAGAAAGGACGATGAGGCCAGTGGGAACAAGCCTACCAAATGAAACAACACTTCAAGGATCACAACCATTGAACCCACAAGCACTACCATTCATTCCCGGCTCAACGGAGGGAGTAGTTACGACAGCTATCCCGATACAAGATGCACAAGCTCAAGAGAGAAATTTTGTGTTGCCAAATGGGCATGTGTTAGACAATCGTGCACTTTTTGGTTTAACAAATGAGCAACTAAGTCGTCTTCATGACTTGTTTCAGTTTGAGCTAGGAGGTACAACCGAGATTCCAACTTCTTTGTTAGGACCACCACATACTCTGATAGCCACAACAAGAGAAAACATCCGACATGTTACTTTGCCCTTGGCTATTCAACCTATGAGAAGTGTGGTTGATCTGACCAACAATGACCTCGTGAACTCTCAGGATAACATCCGTCATGTTAATCCTCCCGTTCCAACACGTCCATTGAATTTGGAATTCACTGGGACATCAAGCAGACCAATTCAAGATAGACTCACCTTTCCATGGGAGACAAGGACTACTCAAGGTCAAGTACAAGATCCCACGAGGTCGGAAGATTTGAGGCAAGTGCTGCAAAGAAGGTCAGAGATTCACGCGGAAAGTACAAGAGCAATCCCAACATCAGGGATAAGCACAACTCAGCTAATCCCAACTCAAGATGCGATGGTTACCACTATACATCGATCCCAGGAACAAGCAAGAGATACTCAAGCACGAGGTGGTCAAGCAAGACAAGAGGTGGAGAAACAATTGACACTGGAAGAGATAGCAAAAGAGCAGAGAGAACTTCTTAAAAAGATGAATGATCTAAGTAAGCAAATATCATCTAAAGAGAATGAGAGAGTCCAGATCAAGAACCCACTGAGTTTGGAAATCAGAAAGGAGCAAAAGAAACCGGACACTACCATACCCTCACTAGAGCAATATTATGGAAAGTCTTGGCCCTATGGTTTCATAAGCAGGTTTGAGAGCAGGATGGATGCTTATGGCCATAACGAGAACATGTGTGCCTTGACGTTCCCAACTACACTCTTTGATGATGCAATGGAATGGTGGGGAAGATTAGCACATGGATCGATCAAGAGCTATGAACAACTGAAGAGCGAGTTTGTTCACAAGTTTGAGAGGATGAGGAAAATCAAAAAGCCAGCCACGGACCTCAAGAAAATCATTCAGGATCCTCAAGAGAATGTACGTCACTTTCTCGCAAGATTCAATGAGATAGCTATGGAGGTTGAACCCCACAATGTCAAACAAAGAGCAATATACTTGTATGAGAATACAACTAATCAGAGAGTCAGAGATGTGATAGCCACAAATGGACAAAATCTTGAGACAGATGAAGATTTTGATGAGATGTGCTCTAGCTTTAAGAACTCTGAAGATTTTAGAGAAAATGCGCAGATCAGAGCGGGACACAAGAAAGACAAGGAACCAGTCAAGCCAAACAATTCCTCGAAGTTCAGGAAGCAAGATCAAAGAGGAGTAAAAGAGGGGAGAAACCATTTCCCAAGGGAGAGAACTCCCCCAAAGAGATACACATATTACACAGCTTTAAATTGACCAAGATCCGACATCTTGGCATCGATAGTTGAGCAGAAGATGAACATCAAATGGCCGAAGCCCATACAACCATCAGAGAGATCTGAAAGCTCCAGATTTAATTGTAAATTTCATAGAGGGAAAAGTCATGACACCGAAGATTGTATGTGGCTGAAGACTGAGATAGAGGGGTTAGTCAGAGATGGTTATTTGAGAAAGTTTGAAGCCAAAGAGGAACAATCAAGACATGACCGAAGAGATCGACAGAGAAAAGAAAGAAGAGAGGAAGATAGAGAAGGGAGTTATGAGGACAAAGGGAAGAGTAGAGAGCGAGATTATCATCGGAAAAACAAGGAAAGACAAACGGATGAAGACGAAGATGATGATAACTTGCCAAGATTTAGAGTCATAACCATATCAGGAGGACCGACAGGGGGAGACACAAGGAAAGCTAGAGAAAAGACAGCCTCATATCTAAGAGAGATTGCCGATGCATATGGAGACCCATGTGTAAAAATGTCAGCTAGAAACAAAATAACATTTGACGACAGCGAGATCCCAAATCAGAGCCCATGCGACGGAGACACTGAAGAGCCGGATGTACCCTTGGTAATTTCGGCGGATATCGCAGCCTATAAGGTAAAAAAGGTTCTAGTTGATACGGGAAGCTCGGTCAATGTTATATTTCTAAGGACGTTGAAGAGAATGAGGGTTGATCTCAGAGAAATGGAAAAGGTCGGGAGCTCCTTAGTTGGTTTTGGAGGTGAACAGATTTACCCGTTGGGAAGGGTTTACTTGAAAGTGTCCCTGGGTACAAAGCCACAAAGAGTAACACAACATATACCATTCCTAGTGGTGGACATTGAGTTTTCTTATCAAGTGGTGCTAGGTAGACCATCTCTTAGAGTCTTTCAAGCAGTAGCATCAACTCTACATAATAGAGTAAAGTTTCCTACTCAGGCTGGAATAGGACAAGAAGTGGGAAACATAAATCAAGCTTGGGAGTGTTATACTCTCTCGGTCAGAAGAAACTCACTTTCAAAAGAAGAGGCAAGAGACCGCAAGTTAAGAGAGGAAAGAGAAATGTTTGTCATCAAAGAAGCACCAACAAAAGAGCGAAAAGTAAGTCCGTCACTTACTAAGGACCAAAGAAGAGAAGAAGCTCGAAAGGCAAGAGAAGAGCCCACAGAGGAAGAGATCCGCCCGGAGGAGTACAAGGTCATTCCAGAGGAGCCCGTCGCTCCAACTCCTAAGAAAAGATTCTTACAACAAAATAATATACAACCCAAAGAGACAATCAGAGAAGTGCAGATCATAGACGGAGATCCTGAGAAAACAACAAGGATTGGGACAGAGATGGATTGAGAAGTCGAGTGTAAGCTAATAGCATGTCTCAAGGAGAACGCAAATGTGTTTGCTTGGAGCACGAATGACTTAGTAAGGATTGATCCGTCTGTAGCTGTTCACCGACTGAACATGGACTCGAAGATCACACACATAAGGCAGAAGAGAACTAATTTTGGACCAAAGCAAGAAGAAATTATCGCTGCAGAGGTGGAGAGATTGTTGAAAGCCGGACACATTGAAGAGGTTCGCTATTCAAATTGGGTTTGCAATGTGGTGTTGGTAGAAAAGCCAGGAACCGGCAAGTGGAGGATGTGTAATAACTTTACACGACTCAACAAATTCTGCCCAAAGGATCCTTACCCTCTCCCAAGGATAGATCAGTTGGTGGATTCCACAGCGGGATGTGCTCTATTGAGCTTTATGGATGCATATCAAGGATTTTACCAAATTAAGATGGCAAAAGAGGATATCCCAAGAACAGCATTTTTTGCAGCAGGAGGTGTTTATTGCTTCAAGGTCATGGCAATCGGATTGAAAAACGCAGGAGCAACTTACCAAAGACTTGTGAACCAAATGTTCAAGGAGGAGCTAGGTAAGACAATGGAAGTTTATGTGGATGACATGCTTGTAAAGAGCAAGAAGGAGGTTGATCATATAGCACATTTGAACAAATGTTTTGCTACTTTAGAAAGTATGGGATGAAACTTAACCCCGCAAAATGCACTTTCGGAGTGAAAGGCGGAAAGTTCTTGGGTTATATGGTCACAGAAAGAGGGATAGAAGCAAACCCTGAGAAGATTAAGGCGATACAAGATTTACCACACCCAACGACACATCACGAGGTTTAGCAGTTAGTAGGGAAAGTGATCGCTTTGAGCCGATTCATTTCTCGCTCCGCAGAAAAGAATCTTCCATTCTTTAAGGTTCTGAGATAACCGAGAAAGAGAAAAAGGACAAGGCAAATTTTGTGTGGAACGCGGAATGTAGGCAAGCTTTAGAAGATTTGAAGAACTACCTTCAGTCTCCGCCCCTGTTGTCCAAGCCATTAGATGGAGAGCCACTCTATTTATACTTAGCATTCGCCCGTGAAGCAATAAGCTCAGTTTTGGTGAGGATTCAAGGAGCTGATTGCCTCCCAATTTACTATGTGAGTAAAGCTTTGGCCCCCGCGGAGACAAGGTACTTAGACATGGAAAAACTAGCATATGCTTTGCTTTATACCTCAAGAAAGTTGAAGCCATACTTTAGATCTCACAAAGTGATTGTGTTAACTCATGAGCCCCTAAAGCAAGTACTGGGAAAGCCGGAGCACTCGGGGAGATTGGCGAAATGGACAATTGAATTGAGTGAACATGAAGTAGATTTTCAAGCTCCGTCAGCTAAGAAAGCACAAGTGATAGCGGATTTCATAGTGGAGTTCCCATCCAAATCCACTCCCATCATCACAGAAGAAGAAGAGAGCAGGATAGCATTCGTCTTGACTTTAGGGGAAACTCAGGATCTTCAGCTTGGGAAAGAGAGAGAGTCAGGACAATTGGATGGCAAATTGGAGGAGAAAAAAGGAGATAAAGAGTATTGGGAGATGAAAGTTGATGGTTCTTCACTAGCAAGCATGGGAGGAGCAGGAGTATATTTGGCAGGACCAAGAGGAGCGGAGTTAGAGTTTGCCATATCTCTGCCGTTCAAAGTGACAAACAATGAAGCAGAGTATGAGGCACTTCTAAATGGGATCAAGATAGCCAAAGCATTGGGAGTGGAATACTTAGAAGCACGCACAGACTCACAGTTAGTCGAGTATCAATATCGAGGGCAATTTGAAGCAACGCACCCAAGCATGAGGAGCTACTTGGCCCTATTGAAGGAAGAAGCTGAAGAGTTCAAAGAGTTTCACTTGAGTTTGATACCTAGAAAGGAAAATGATAGAGCAGACGTACTAGCAAAGTACGCGTCAACTTCAGGAGCAATAGACACAAGGAGGATAATGTTGATGGAGCAAACTAGGTCGTCCGTCACGGTCGAAGAGCAGCTCATCTTGAATATCGAAGAAGATGATAATTGGATGCAAGAGATCAGGAGATATTTGACTAAGGGAGAACTCCCAATTATTAAGGCCCATGCGAGAAGGGTGGTTGCACGGTCACTAAGATATTTAATGATTGGCAATGACCTGTACCGGAGATCATTTGCAGGCACTCACTTGAGATGCTTAACAAATTTGGAAGCAAAACAGATTTTGGCAGAAGTGCATGAAGGAAGTTGCGGAAATCACTCTGGGGGAAGGTCATTAGCTCAGAAAGTTTTGAGGCAAGGATACTATTGGCCAAAGATCATCGCAGATGCTATCCGATATGCCAAAGCATGTATGGAGTGTCAGAAGTATGCCAAGCAAAGCACAAAGCCATCCAGAGAGCTCAAGCCAACTATAATCACTTGCCCGTTTGATAGATGGGGCATTGATATAGTAGGGCCGTTACCAAGAGGAACGGGGCAGAAGAAGTTCCTAATCGTGGAAGTGGAGTATTTTTCCAAATGGGTCGAGGCAGAGGCGGTGTCCACAACTTCAGAAAACAAGGTGATGCACTTCATTTGGAAGAATATAGTGTGTCGGTTTGGACTACCTAGAGTTATAGTCTCGGACAATGGAACTCAATTCTCGGGAAAAAAGCTCAAAGAGTGGTGCAAAAAGACGAAGATAGAGCAAAGGTTCACATCAGTGTACTACCCACAGTCAAATGGTCAAGTGGAGAGAACCAACAGGACATTGGTGGAGCTCATTGAGAAGAGACTTAGAGCATGTCAAGGAGATCGGGTAGATGAGCTAGATGGAGTTCTGTGGGCATACAGGACTACTTCGAGAACAACAACCCAAGAAACACTATTTCACTTGGTCTATGGATCAGAGGCCGTGATCCCAGCTGAAGCAGTGGTGGAGACCCTAAGGATACAAGGTTATGAACCGGGAGATAATCATGAGGCAAGAGTTATGGACTTAGACACATTGGAGGAGCTAAGTAGTACGGCTTCGGTGAGGATCATAAACTACCAAAACAGAGTGGCAAGGAGCTACAACAAGAATGTGAAGAACAGGGAACTGCAAGTGGGAGACCTGGCACTGAGGAAAGCAACACAGCAAGATGGAACAGGCAAACTTGAGCCAAAATGGAAAGGGTCGTACAAAATAACCAAGGCAAAAACAAATGGTAGCTACGAGCTAGCAGATGAAGAAGACAAAGGATGGAAGAGACCCTGGAACATCAAGAACCTAAGGAAATTCTACACTTGGGAAAAGAAGAACAGAGATGGGAGAGTAGAAGATCACCTAGGAACTTTGTTATTTTGTTTTATTTTCCTTTTGAACCTTTTTATTTGTTTAAAAAGAGTTGTAATGATTTCCGTCAAATTCATTAGCAGCTACTTATAAACAATTCAGTTTTGTGCAAAGTTAGTGCGGCCTTAACATTTTAGATTTACGTCAAATCCACATCAAGATAGCAAGTTCGACAGATAAAGATGTTATTATAATATAAAGATTATAATAAAGAAGTCAAAAGAAGAAGTAGAGAAAGAGTAAAGATTTATTGAAACTAATCAATAAATAAGCTAGAGACGGATCGAGACAAAAAAAAATTCACCGGGAAAATTTTTAGCTCTTAACTTATTAAAATAAGTACCGTGAAAGCTTCGCATATTTTACGTCAAAAGAGCGTCGGATAGGAAGACGGATTGAGATAGAGAATTTTCACCAGGAAAATTTCTAGCTCTTAACTTATTAAAATAAGTACCGCGAAAGCTTCGCATATTTTACGTCAAAAGAGCGTCGGATAGGGAGAGAGAGAATTTTCACCAGGAAAATTTCTAGCTCTTAACTTATTAAAATAAGTACCCTGAAAGCTTCGCATATTTTACATGAAAGAGCGTCGGATAGGGAGACGGATCGAGACAGAAAATTTTCACCGGGAAAATTTTTAGCTCTTAACTTATTAAAATAAGTACCGCGAAGAGCTTCGCATATTTTACATCGAAGAAGAGTCGGAAAGGAAAAGCCACGGAAGAAGTCAAAGCTTTCATAGTTTCCATACCTCTAGGACTTGGGCCCTTGAGACAAGCTTAATTTGTTAAGAGGAATAATGGTCCGAGCCTTAGAAACTTGATAGAAGTTTTGATTTTGGGTAAATAATTGATCAGTCGGAACATGAAGAGAAAGAGAAAGAATTGGTTGCACAAAATTATTTTCTGAGAAAATAGTCCGAAGATCAAGGACTTGAATTCCAATCAAGGTTAGGAATTTAAGTTCATAAAGAGTATCGGAGCAGTGGAAGATACGATTAGTTTTACCAAGTTGAATTATTATCTATAAACGATAAATCAAATTCAAAGTTCCGAGCCTTATGGACTTGTCGGAAAATACAGATGCAAAGAGGCATACCTCCGTAAGATAAATATGTTCCGAATGTCAAAGACTTGTTTAAATTACAAATTTCTTCAGGGCATACCCCGGATTAATAAAAAAGGAGTCTTTAGTCTTCACGGGTCCGGGACTGTGAAAACTCGGAAGATTCATTATTCTCATCGACTTGGTCCGGGGCATCTTGATCCATGGCTTCTCGGGCCATCGCCTCCGCTTCTTCGCCTTCCGCAGCAGCTCGTGCCAAATCCTCCAAATGTAACTTCCAGCTAAGCCAAGGCAACGGAGCATATGGATTCGTGTTCAGCTCAGTGACGGTCGGAAATGGGGGAATGTAAACGTTGTTCTTGAATGAACTCTCGACATTTTCAGCCGCCCAATTTTCTGGATCTGCTTCACGTCTCCGAATCTCCTTCCTCTCCCGAGTCTCCTCCCACTCCTTGCACAGAGTCTTAACTTCCTCAAAGAGGCTATAGTCCGCTGGTCGTCCGATCACCGGATATGGGAGATTCAACCAGGCCCGTTTCTCCTTCTCATACTTCTCAAAGGGCATGAGATACCAGTACCGGAGCATATCGGGAACGAACCCCGAAAGGCGAGGATCTTGGTTTGTGAATTTTAAGTCAGAACCTTCCGAAGCTACGAGACTTACAAACTCGTCTTGGCCAAGTTGATCATTGGGGATGGTTGGAATTTGGGGATCGTCTTCACCATCCGGCCCTTTGAAAATGTCTAGCTTGTTAGTCTCCCAATCGAGGTCCGCTGGAATAAGACCCGCATCTTCGAGCTGTCCGATACATGCGCTGAATCCGTCCACCCGGGCCTTGTCATATCCCATGGCCTTAGCATACTGGAAAGAGACGCTCTTGAGAAAATCTTGGACCGTGTCCTTCCGGGAGCCAACGAATCCGATCATTAGAGCCTGATGGAAGTGCTCTAACATGTTCATGTAGCACGCGTGAGTCTCTTGTTGGTCCCGGATCAAGGCTAGGCACCCTTCAACGTCCTTCCGCTGCTTATCATAGGCAGTCTGGAGCTTAGACAATTCCTCACGGAGCTGCGAGGTCTCGACAACTTGTTTCCGAAGCTCCAGCACTTCGCCTTCAACAAGGGCCATTTTCAGCAGTTTGGCCTCCGCCTCTTGTAGGCTAGCTTGGACCACGGAAAGCTTTTCCGAAAGGGCAATCCTCTCGAGCTCAGAGGCATGTAGGTTGCCCTCCAGCGTGGACTTCTCATTCTCGGCAGCAACGGAGATACCACGAACCGCTAG
Organism: Plantago ovata; assembly: GCA_028274465.1. Taxonomy (NCBI): domain Eukaryota; kingdom Viridiplantae; phylum Streptophyta; class Magnoliopsida; order Lamiales; family Plantaginaceae; genus Plantago; species Plantago ovata. The sequence goes on along the minus strand of CM051456.1, from coordinate 103,998,605 downwards.
ACCAAGCTGCAGAAGAAATTGGTTAGAAAATGAGGAACGGAGAAGTAGGAAATAAGGAACAGAAAAATAAGAAACGGAAGATTACCCGAGAGAAGGACTCTTCCAAGAGACGGACACAATCCGTGTATTCAAGGGAAGCGATGCGGACGATCTCCGTCTCGCGATCGAATTCCGCTTCATCAGCAAAGACAGCCGGACCGGCACCCCTCCTTTTCTTCGATTTTACCGGGGCATCAACCACTTGCTTGTTTTTTCCGGTTGGATTGACCAACGGAGCAGCATTAGAAGTACCGGCTCCGGACTTGGAAGCCTTGAAGGCATCCCCCATTAGTTTCTTGGGAGGGGCCGGAGCTGCCGTTGCGGAAGCGGAAGCACCAGCAGCAGTAGGCTGCGGAGCAGGCTGATCGATTTCCATGGCATCCGTGTGCGGAGCACCCTTGTTCTTAGCCTTCCGGGGCTACTTAGGCTGCGGCTTGGTGGCATCCTTCTCATTTTTCTTTTCAGCCTTCCGCTCGTCAGAACGGCGTTTAGCCTCTTCCGGAGTTAGGCCCTTCCAGCTCGATTCCATCTCCTAGGCGGGCAGCTTCGCGAGCTTACGACGCTCTTCCTCTTGTCTCCACTTAACCCCATCCTTTGGGTGTTCCTGGGGGAAGACTGTCAGTTGGTTGGTGGTTCCGGTACGCACCTTTTTCCGCCTCTCTGCGGCCATCTTGGCTTCAATAGCAGCTTGAAGTCTCCGTGCCTCTGCCATTAAGTAATCGAGCCAATCCTCTGAAAAACAAAGAAGATAAGAAGGGTGAGACAGTCGGAAAATTTAAAGAAACAGTAAAAGAGACGTAAAACATGAAAAATAATGTTTACCAAAACTATCATTCTTATATGGCCCTAAGTCTACGGGATCCGTAAGGTTAGCGAAAGCCGGAAGGGGTTGCATCGTAAGCACGCAGAAGAAGTACTTCTCCGGGTTCTTGGCAATACTTTTCGCCCGCATGGCAGCAGCCCACGGACTCCAATGGTCCCGAACCGGACGATAGTCAGCTGGAGATTCTCTGTTGAAATCATACCGGACATTGAAGTATTTGCGCTCACTTTCCGGAGCTCCAGATTTTAGCTTGTATCTGAAGTAGAAATACCTTGACCACCAAGCGGAACCTAAAGAGTTCGGACTCTCAAGGATGAAGTAAAAATATTGGCGCGGTTTGAATTGCCAATAATAGCAAGTCCCAGAGAGCGAGACGGTGAAGGCCTGACAAAAGTTGGTGAATGTAATTGGCTTGTTCTTCATTTTCATGAGGACTCCGAAGCATATTAAGTTAGCCAAAGAGATTGGCATAACTTGCATCGGAGTAATATCTAAGGAACGGAAGATAGCGGCAAATTCTTCAATGAAAGGAATCCTCCACCCAAGCTCGAGAGAAACGACGAAGAAAGTCAGAGCTCCGTCAGGGCAGTTGTATATAGCATCATTCGGACCCGGAGCAATAAGCTCGATATCATCGGGAATAGTAAATTCTTGCGGAGCAGCGGAAGTTGATCCTCAGTCACCTTAGACTTGATAGTGGGTATCCATCTGCCCTCATTAGTTTCCCGAGCTACGCTGAAGAGATGAATATCATCTCGCAGTCTCTCGTAACGCTTACGGAGAGCAGGCTCCAGATGACCCGGTACGGGGAAACGGGCTCCACGGAACTCCCGTACCTCACCTTCTAAAGGTTGTGACGGACGCGTGGATGTCGGGTCCAACGTATCAAATAAATTTGTATTTTAGCCAAAGGCAATTCACAACTACAACGAAAACCGTAGTGTAGCAGTAGAATAACCTCGAGTGTCGATCTCTAAGGACTATAACTAGCTTTATCTAATCTAACTTAGAATATAAAACAGCAGACGATTTAGCAAAGGTTTTTCTTAACAGATAATGGAGATTGGTGATAGTATGGTCCTTCAAAGCATAACGGGTTAATAATCATGCGTAAATTCCTCGGTCTTGCATGGAGATCTTTGATCAATGAATTGTCCAGTTGTAATTATCAAACAATACGAAGATATAGATTTAGATAGGTCAAAGACCAATGAATTGTCCAATTGTGTGCAATAATTAATCAACAATACGAAGATAGAGATTTAGATAGATCAAAGAAATAAAGCAATAACACGGAGTATAATGCGCGATATAGCCATTAGCATAATTATTAACCCTTCGCTAAGAATTCACATACTATCACCAAAAAGAAGTTTAGCTACTCATAGTTGTCATGCAATCAACAGAAATCATAGAAGAAAACATGTTGAAAGATATATAAAAATAAGTAGAAAAACTGTAAGATACAATGTTACCGAAGGTTGTCAGTCTCCGAAGAATCGTGATCTTACAAGCTCCAAACTGCTATGAAAAAGTATCTCCTAAGCTATGAACCCCCAGAACAGGCTCTGGGAAGTTCCTACCTAAAACTACAAAGAAAGGTGAGAGAAAAGGTTTGGAAAAGTATGAAAAACGGAGAAAAACTGAGCAACTATATATAGGCTACGAATTGTGTGGGGCGAAGGGCCCCACACACCGGGCGACTCGCCTGGTGTGGGGCGATTCGCCCCACATCCCGGGCGATTCGCCCGGGAGTAAAACTCGGGAAAATACGCGTTTTCGACGCGTTGTTGGATTTATTCCCCTTTTCGGACTCGGTTTCTGACTTCTAGTGGCCTTCTAGCCTCCAGATTTGACCCCTAGACTTCAAATCCTATCCGAAAACCTTCAGATACTCCAATTAGGCTTCTGGAACACCAATTCCTTGTCTACTTCAATATATTTGCCCGGAAATCCTCGTTTTTCAACCAAAACCTGTAAAATAAAGACCAAAGGGAAACGTGACACTATTCTTATAAAATGCACTAAAACATAGAGGATAGCTAGAATAGGTGAAAAAGACTTAAATGAAAGTGTAAAATACACATTCATTAAACTCCCCAAACCGAACCTTTGGTTGTCCTCAAGCAACTAAGCTAGACTCTAATGCAAAAAACAATGCAACACACAAAATGGAGTCTCATGCCAAATGAAATGAACTAGTCTACTGAATCTATCAAAAAACATATGAACAAGAACCATATAAATCAAAACATGAATATAGGTTGAAGAATGCCTCGATTGACTCATACACATCCACATAAGCACTTATGTCAAGACAAGATAGTCTCTCGTAACATTCTCTACATGGACCTAGTCAATGACGATGTAATGATAGATGTTAAGATACGAATGGTTGTCCCGTGCCTATGAAACTGAGGACTTACTGTTCTTCACCAAGTTAAGACTTTTCCTCAAAGAGGTCGAACCAGTACTGGCTCACATCAAACGAAGGAGGGTTCCCTATAAAAGATAACATTCCCCTATTCTACCCATCTCTCAAGCGAAGCCTTAAGTTATTCACCACTTCCTGAATGGCAGGACGAGGGTGGTCTAGAACAGATGACACTCAAAAATAAAAGAAAAGATAGAAAATTACAACACGATTACGAACATTACAAGAATTGGAAAATGAGACACAACACTTTGCTAAACTGCTATTTGGCTTTTTTTCTTTTTTGGACCCTTCTTTGCTCTTTTGGGGTCTTTTCTTTTTTCTTTTTTTCTTTTCCAGTTTCTTTTTTTTTTCTTTTTTTTTCTTTTTTTCCTGGAATTTTTTCTTTTTTTTTTTCGATTTTTTTTTAGCCAGCAGTAGCATAACGAAAAAGAAACAAAATAACTCACACGACTTCCCCAAACCTATTCCAAAGAATAGGTTGGAGTACAAAATTTACGAGAAAGGAAAAATAAACTCACAACACAGAAATGAAAAACGAAAAACAAGTCTAACGATAGTGTAACCCCCTCCCCAAACCTATTCGGAAGAATAGGTTACAAACAAAGGATCACACAACCTCACACTACCTCCTTCCTAGGCATTTAGCAATCTCAAAGCATGGTGAAGACTTGTTGCCTCTTAGGTACATAATTACTCGGGAAAACAACCATAAGACCCTAACATGCATCATCCTATTATAAAGGCCTTCGTGAACCGCAGTAGAGAAAACACCACTAAGTGATGTCGAGACTACCAAGTCTAACTAAGTGCAATACATAAATGTGACAAGCCAAGCGAGAAAAACCTCAAACAAATTCATAGAGATGAAGCATATGATTAATGACATAGTTAGTTAATCTACCCAATAAAAAAGTTCAAAAAATTCGACAATAAACTCCATATAAAACATGCAAGACTATCCTAGGATGAATGTAGTGTATGCAACCTAAAAAACTAAGAAAGCAGTAAACGTGCAAATGCAAATGCAGACGGATAAATCATGCAAGGTACTATACTCAACCTACCAATCCCAAGCTCTAAACCATCAATGGCAAGCTCCAAATTAACAACTCTAGTTCACTTAAATCCCATCCCCCCTCATGATTTTAACGCTAGTCTAGCAGTAAGAAAATGAGGAAATAAGATGTGATACTAGATGTTACCGCATGGTTTGGCCTCGGTTGGCTTTCATTGTCACTACTGTCATCACCACCATCACCTGTAGAGTTGCAGTGTCGAAAAGAATCTTCAAGATTGGCCGCCTCTGTTATGGAATGGTCCATCCTGTAGCCCTCCAATAGGTGGTGAACTGTTGAAGGGGAAAGAGAAGTGGTATCAGAGCCCCCCTCTCCAACGTTTTACACCCCGAGGAGGTTGCAGCAAGCTGCTCGGATACTTAGAGGTTGTCTTCCATTATTTCCTATGTCGACCACATTCTCTACGGTTGATGCTACCGATGTCTATATGATGCTCCCTTTAGAGGCAGTCAAGGGGCACCCCTAAGAGGGGTCGGGCACCCATGTCATTATATTTTGGAACCAAGCTAGCGCTTCGGAACCTTCTAGCCACTGTCGACTCAAGACTGAATCCGTCGCGGCAAGATCGTCCCGGTGCCTTCCTATTCACTCGAACTTTGCAGTCCTTGTGATAGATTGCTGACGTAATAATTGTTTTTGTCCCTTCGGTGGTGCATGAATAGGCATAGAAGTCCTTACTCCAGGTGTACTCTAGCTCCTCCTCTTGGACAATCCGCGACGTTGTTGCAAGAGCCCGCGGCTCGAACGCACCTCTAACGAGACCACTCTCCTTGATATGGTTGTAATCGATCCCCTTCCAATACTTCATAGTAATCATACGGGAGTGCTCCTCTCCCTTGGCATGGTTCCTACAAACAACAATTAGTACCTCGTATGACACAAAACTGACTCATGCATATGCTAGTGTAAGAACGAAACACACAAGTGATAAAATCAACAATCGAACTCCCCAAATCCTTTATGTCTAGCCTAGCTTCTTCAACACGCAACATACCAATGTAACTACTACATGCAATACATCACATTATTCTTTTGCTAGACAACCAATAACCTAAATAACAAGGCTCAATTTATACCATAGAAGCGAAAAAAATTCTACCATCATAAATCCTCATACTCAACAATTATGCATTCTCCCATCAAATCCATCATCATTACATCAATAAGCACAATCATATGTATGGAATCAAAGATAAAGATATATTGCATAACAAGATATATCATCTAGTAGCAAAATTCCCAAATCAACAATCCAAGCATAATTGAGCATGCAATTGATAGTAAATAACGCTTCTAATCACACAAACAACCTACTCATGCATCATATAAGCATATTTGAAGCTCAAATTAGAAAATCCCCAAATTTGAAAAATTAGGGTTCATAAGAAGATACCTCAGCTCTGGAAAACGAATGCACTAGGGTGAAATTTGTTCGGATGAAAAAAAGAGCACGTAATGGGCTTCGAATGAAGCTATAGAACACTAAATTTGGTGGAGAAATGAAGGTTTTATGAAGATTTGAAGATAATTTCACGAATTTCGGGTTTTTGGGGAGTAAGAAGGGTGAAGAGATGAAGAAATGAGGAAAAATGAGGAAATCCGCGTTTTTAACCTGCTGAGACCGTGGGGTGAGTCGCCCCCGGTGCGGGGCGAGTCGCCCCATGGGGGGCGATTCGCCCCCCACTCCCTGATGCGGGGAGACGATCATTTCGACAAAAAACACGGTTTTTAATCCCCGAAACCATTTTTCTCATAAAACCACTCGAAAAATCTCACTCAAACATAACATAAGCACATACGACACAGAGACGAACAAATTCACATATGAAAAGCAAATTGTTCAAGTATGAATGCATTCAATAAAGCGGTAAAAAAAAAAGCGATACAAACTCCAGGTTGCCTCCCGGATAGCGCCATTGTTTAAAGTCTTTGACTCGACTCCTGTCTGCACCTAGCTCTTCTTCTTGAGGGTACTAGACTTCCCCTTCATGGATCTCCTCCTCATGCCACGAACCTGTGAATAAGAATGAAAATAGGCAGCAAGACCACAGTAGTTAATAGTGTGAGAAGTATCAGGTGGATCAGATATGGCTCGCAACACATGTCGCTTGCCATCCACTTCAATAGTGCAAGTCCTTCGGTACATGTCCATCACGGAGCGTAGCTTAGTCAAGAACGTTCGCCCCAAGAGAATGACATCCCCCGTCCCAGGTGTAGACGCCGGCATAACTACAAAATTGGTGTATACAGAAGCTTCACCAATCTTGACCAATACATTCTTCACAACGCCCTCAGGTCTCACAAAGGATCCATCCGCCAGTTGCACAATAGCCTTATGCTCAGATAGTTTTCCAAGGCTACTTTTCTCAAACACATTCATAGGGAGCACATTAGAGTAGGATCCCGTGTCTAGTGTGGCACGGACATTTTCAAGCTCACCAATCCCGACCTTAATATCGAAACTTTTAGGGAGTGGCTCGGGATCCTCTTGCTCCTCTTCACTCTCGTCCGAACCAAGGTCCTTCTCTTCTTCCTTAGCCTGTGGGGGCACTTCCCCCTTGCAACACTCGCACTTAGCAACCTTCTTGATGGTGATTTCAACAAGTAGATCACCCGCCAAGGTAATGGACATCGACTTCTCAGTGTTGCTAGGCAGCTTGCCTTGCTCCCTACTTGCTCCTCGATCGATCAACTCTTGCATCTTTTGTTGGGCAAGCCTAGTTCTCTCTTCCAACCTATCAAGCCTTGCCCTAGTCTTCTCAGAATCTTTTTCATAACGTTTGAGAAAACTTTGGGTGTGATCAACCATCTTTTGCAAGTTCTCTATCAGTTGAGCCGACTTCGACTTCGGTTGCTCTTTTGGAGCGGCATTTTTGCAGTGATTATTACCATAGTTAAGCCTACTACGGTCTTGGTTAGGGCCATAAGTTTGGCTAGCCGGTGCATATCCTTGATTGTTTCGGAATCCTCTTCTCCAAAATCCACCTCGGGGATTCCTACCATCTTGTCCGTAGCTATCTTCTTGAGTACCAAACTCCGTAGCAAAGGCCTCCTCTTCGCCTCCTTGAGCCCAGTTGCCATCATCATATGCAAGCTCCGATCTACACATATGAGCCCCATGCCCATAGTTCTTGCATATTCGGCAAACTTCGTTCGAAACAGTTGTTCCAGTTGCGCTCTTGAGGACTTGCTTCAATTCGTTGGTAAAGCACTCGAATTGATCCCCATTCCCCCTATACATAGGGGCTTCTTGAGTCGGTGGAGCTTCAGGTCCACGTCTCCTAACCATCGCTCTTGGGTCATTGAACTGCGAACCCTTAGCAAGCCTTTCGAAAACTGCCCAGACGGCTTTTGCGGTTTCCTCCAAAATATTGCCACGGCATTGGAAGTCCACCACTTGTTGGTTCTCGAAGGTTAGTCCATTGTAGAAGTGTTGGACTAGGTCAGAAAGCATAAAACCATGGTGAGGGCACTTGTTCGTGAGATCTTGGAACCTCTCAAACACGGTGTAGATGGTCTCATCATAGTCCTGTTTGAATCCAGTGATTTGCGCCTTTAGCGCGGTAGTCAAGGTGTGAGGGAAGTATATTTCCATGAAAGCTGAAAAAACCTTCTCTCAAGTGTCCAGCGAGCCTGCTGGTAGAGAACTCAACCACGACTTGGCTCTGTCGCCAAGCCCCATAGCAAAAACCTTCATCCTCAACTCATCCGTTGTTATTTCAGCTCCGGGTCGTGGGAGTTGGTTGACGAAATCATCGATATCGTGCAAGTACCCCATCACATCTTCCCTTGCTAAGCCATAGAACCTCGGAAGTTGTTGGAATGCGTGGTTCTTGATTTCCAGATCTCGAGTTGCAGACGAAAGAACAATCACCGGCCCCCTCATACGATCCTTGGAGGGTTGAACCCATACTTTCAGTGGTCTAGCTTCTGCCATTCCGTCGATTTCCTTGAAAAGACTGTGTAGAGATTCAGAGAAATCGGTATCCTCTATTTCCTCTACTGCACGCCTTTGAAGTAGTCGCCTTCTTTGGTGGTAGACTCTGTCAATCTCAGCAATTGAATCAGCAAGCGGTGTTCCTCTAGATCGTGTATGTGGCATACACTATCTGTATCAAACTAGGAAAGGAGTATCAGATAGAGATTAAAAAGGAAATCTAAAACTACTAGAATTAGGAATTGAATGCTGAAAATATAAACAAATTAAACAGAAAAAAGGAGTATAGTCCCCGACAACGGCGCCAATTTGACGGACGCGTGGATGTCGGGTCCAACGTATCAAATAAATTTGTATTTTAGACAAAGGCAATTCACAACTACAACGAAAAACGTAGTGTAGCAGTAGAATAACCCCGAGTGTCGATCTCTAAGGACTATAACTAGTTTTATCTAATCTAACTTAGAATATAAAACAGCAGACGATTTAGCAAAGGTTTTTCTTAACGGATAATGGAGATTGGTGATAGTATGGTCCTTCAAAGCATAACGGGTTAATAATCATGCGTAAATTCCTCGGTCTTGCATGGAGATCTTTGATCAATGAATTGTCCAGTTGTGATTATCAAACACTACGAAGATATAGATTTAGATAGGTCAAAGACCAATGAATTGTCCAATTGTGTGCAATAATTTATCAACAATACGAAGATAGAGATTTAGATAGATCAAAGAAATAAAGCAATAACACGGAGTATAATGCGCGATATAGCCATTAGCATAATTATCAACCTTTCGCTAAGAATTCACATACTATCACCAACGAGAAGTTTAGCTACTCATAGTTGTCATGCAATCGACAGAAATCATAGAAGAAAACATGTTGAAAGATATATAAAAATAAGTAGAAAAACTGTAAGATACAATGTTACCGAAGGTTGTCAGTCTCCGAAGAATCGCGATCTTATAAGCTCCAAACTGCTATGAAAAAGTATCTCCTAAGCTATGAACCCCCAGAACAGGCTTTGGGAAGTTCCTACCTAAAACTACAGAAAAAGGTGAGAAAAAAGGTTTGGAAAAGTATGAAAAACGGAGAAAAACTGAGCAACTATATATATATAGGCTACGAATTATGTGGGGCGAAGGGCCCCACACACCGGGCGACAAACCTGGTGTGGGGCGATTCGCCCCACATCCCGGGCGATTCGCCCGGGAGTAAAACTCGGGAAAATACGCGTTTTCGACGCGTTTTTGGATTTCTTCCCCTTTTCGGACTCGGTTTTTGACTTCTAGTGGCCTTCTAGCCTCCAGATTCGACCCCTAGACTTCAAATCCTATCCGGAAACCTTCAGATACTCCAATTAGGCTTCTGGAACACCAATTCCTTGTCTACTTCAATATATTTGCCCGGAAATCCTCGTTTTTCAACCAAAACCTGTAAAATAAAGACTAAAGGGAAACATGACACTATTCTAATAAAATGCACTAAAATATAGCTAAATTAACATAGAGGATAGCTAAAATAGGTGAAAAGGACTTAAATGAAAGTGTAAAATACACATTCATCAGGTTGTCCTCGCCATTGTTAGTTCCATCTTCATCAGCCTCAGGGTCGTTTTCACCCGGAAGATCATCTTCTGAGGATAGGTCTTGAGCTGCATCATCTTCGGCTTCCTCAGGAGCAGCAATAGCACGAACCTCCCTAAGGGGTGCAACTTCATGGACTCTTGGTGGGTTAGCAGCATCCGGCTCCCTAAAAGTTAGCTGTGGATGTGCATATATAGGATCGGGGTCAGCTTCTAGGATAGGATCGGAGGGACACCTATACTTGTAACCTCCGTATCTACAAAAGGAGCCGTAGAGGTGAGGAAAGTTCTACCTTTCGACGTGGAGGCTGATAGACGGAAAGTTGACGGTCGGAAGATGTTCCAGCCGATTGAACTCGACCAATTAGAGCTTGAGAACTCGGACCAGCTTCATTCCTCTCCATACGAGAGGTGGAAGGAGCGTGGTTTCCGCCCCCTATGTCTAGAGAAGATTCGGATGAGGAGCCCGAATCCGTAGAAGAAGAGGAGCTGCTGCTTGTTGACGTCGATTTGAAAGAAGTTGGGAGATCGGTGAGGTCTACGATCTTAGGGTTAACCTCGGACATCCTAAAAGCGAAAGTAAGAAGGGAAAGGATAAGTGGTAGTCCGAGGGTCAGTTTATTTGTTTTTCGAAAAAGAAAAAGAAAATAAGTCTACTACTTATTAAACATCAGCAGAAAGCGAAAAATCGAAAAACAAATAAAGAAAAAGGAGTTACCTGGAAGTTGAGAGTAGTGAAAAGGCAAAGTATCCGAAGCTTCGCAAGAAAGATTACGTCAGATAGCAAGATCGTCCCGCGGCTCAGATACGGAATGCAAAAATTTCTCTCTCTAGATTTCTTTAAAAAGTTTGTGAATGAAGAAAAAAGTTGACCAGCTATTTATAGGGAGGGACAAAATTGAGAAGTCCAATCGACGCGACCGTTGACATTAAATCTGGACCGTACGAACAAATCGACGGACGAGATAAAGCCAACACACAAAAGTTACTGTGCAACCCTCGAAAGCTGTGACCTACGTGGAATGAAAGATACGGAATGGATCGGGGTCATTATCCAGATGACAAGGTCCGGAAATAATTTTTAAACCGAAAATTTTATCATAACATACACATAGGCACGGATACTTAGTATACGCGCGCATTAAGCTTATCAGCATATAGACACGGATAGTCTGCATAACATTCATCATATTTGCATTAAAATGATGACTCGGACCCTGATTATGTGGATAACGACGGAGAATCGGATACAACGCAACGGAACAAGCTAGATACGGACACGTCGTTCAAAACGCTACCTCATGAAAAACGGACACGATGTCTAGTGAAGTAATGACATAGGTACGGAATACAAGAGATACGGACACGTCGTTCAAAACGCCACTTCATGAAAAACGGACACGACGTCTAGTGAAGTAATGACATAGATGCGGAATACAAGAGATACGGATACGTCGTCCAAGACGTCACTTTTGGAAATACGGACAGTATATGATCCTCGATCAAAGAGGGTGATAAAATTATGTTCGACCACATACAGTATAGTTTCACACTATCTTCTACTAAGATACTCTGAAACTACAAGGACATATGTTGATAAGAAAAATATGTCTAGTTCGTAACGTGCGTTCCTCCACGAACTATGAAGCTTTCTAAGTACAGGCGCTGATGAGGGGCCGCGGACCTAAATGATCCGAACCTCGGATTATGTGGACCTCTAGGGCATTTTTACAAATGTGTCTAATTCTTTACAATAACCCTCTATGGAGAGGCGGAGATCTCGAGGTCCGGAACGGAAGTTAGAAGGACAGGGGGCATTACTCAAGTCCTTAACAGGTCAGAATGTACGAAGCTCACTTAGTACGAAGCTTAAATACTTGTCTATTCTGCTTTACAATTGAATCAGGGCAAGACTCGCATCACAACCACAAGGAAAGGAAGGCCAAGAGAAGTGTAGAAGTTTCTAGGTAACACAAGAAGCTACAGCTAAATGGGCTTGGGCCAAGCCCATGAAAGTCAACGTTGGGCCTACTCGATACATGTGGAGGAATAAGAAGGCGACAGATGGAAGCAAGAGATTGGTGCGACCTAGGGTTAGCCAACAACTATATAAAGGCTCCATTTCCAAAGAAAAGGTAAGTGGTATTAATTAAGTACATTCATTTATTACTCTAAGACAAGGAGAACTAACGAGCTCCTTCAAGTAAAGTCTCACACCGGCTTGACTTAGGCAAGCCGAGATAAACACACATTCACACGCGCCTTTTTAATCTCAGGTGCTCAATTTGACATAGAGAGGATCTGAAGACTTGGGTGCTGGCATTAGACAAAGATTCGTGTGTTGTGTTAAACTATGGTGACTTAGAGAGCTTTGTAATTCTTTGTAGTTTGAGGAGTTTTGTAATATTAGAGCGCTTGAAGTGTTACTAGAATTTCACCTCTACAATAATCAATATTATGCCTTGAAGATATATACATTGAAATACTTTATACTTCAACTCTATCATTTGCGCATATTCTACGCATCCTAAATTGTGCATATTGCGCATCCATTGCGACAAAGGAATGTCACCATCAGGATTAACCGAGCAAGTAGCGGGTGGTATTTGCCCATAATTCGCAACAGGAGATGGCCAAGTAGCTTGAGGTTTCAGGTTTTGATTGGTAGCCAGCAAATATCAAATTGAAACACAGTGTCGTCAGTTAATTTCACGAATTTTATTTATACAATTTCTTGTTTAAGACCAATTTCTAAGTTGAGACCGTGAGACCAAGCAATCCACTTTAATATGGATCAATCCATACTACTATATCCAATTCTATTGAATCTCGCGGGTCAATGATTCAAACCGGGTCAATTAAACGGGTTATCTATAAATAAGTGAATTCACCCGTGTCTTTTCATTTCCTCTCATTAGCAAATCATAAACCCTAGAGAGAGAAAGTTTTAGAGAGAGAAACTCACTCGCCGTCTCCGTCGCCTAAATTGAAGCTCATTTCGTCACCGCCGCCGCCTGAATTTCAATCGCCGCCACCTCAATCGTCTTATTCAGCTATTGAAGGTGAGATTTTATTCGTTTATGTTCTTCTTCACGCATTTTCGAAATCCTAATCTACTATTTTATCATATATCTCTGCAATTTTGCTAGGTTTTTCTTCTTCTTCATGCATTTCGGTTTCTAGGTTGATTTCGGAACCCTAACTCTACGTTTTCTCGAATTTTGCTATGTTTTTGCAGTTCATCCACACTAGTTGAAGCTTATTTTGCTCGATCCTAACACTTGTAAGTGTTTCGATCTGCTTTTGTTTTCCATTTCTATGTGTTTCGATCTTTGTGTTCACTCTCTACATTCCTTTCACCTCGATTTTATATGCTGTTGGTAAGTGTGTTTGAGTTTTATATGCAGTTTTGTTGAATTTTATGTTGTGCTTGTTTGAGTTTTACCACTGTCAATGAGTTTTATATGCTTGTTCTGTTTTGAGTGTATGTTTGAGTTTTATATTCAGTTTTGCTGAGTTTTATGTTGTGCTTGTTTGAGTTTTACCACTGTCCATGTGTTTTATATGCTTGTTTTGTTTTGAGTGTATGTTTGAGTTTTATATGCAGTTTTGTTGAGTTTTATGTTGTGCTTGTTTGAGTTTTACCACTGTCCATGAGTTTTATATGCTTGTTTTGTTTTGAGTGTATGTTTGAGTTTTTATATGCTGTTCTGTTGAGTTTTATGTTGTGCTTGTTTGAGTTTTACCACTGTCCATGAGTTTTATATGCTTTGTTTTGTTTTTAGTGTATGTTTGCTTTAATTTGTGTTAACTGTTATATGCTATTTTGTAGGGAATGAAAAGGAAATAGACTTTGAGATACCTTCCTTCATCCCCTCTAATGATGTTACACTTTCGAATTCTTTCAATAGTAATGATGATTCTTTGAAGAATGATACTCCTCAGAGTAAGAAAAGGAAATGTGTTGATGATGATTATAGTTTTGAGAGTCACTGGCGTAGTTTGTGTTGTAAGAGTTGTATTCTGGTTGTTTGAGATTTATATGCTGTTTGTTTGAGTTTTAATCATATCATGTTTGAGGTTTACTTGAGATTGGGTTTTTTTGTGGTAAGCTAGTTTTTAAAGGTTTTTTGGAGTTTTATTTGCTGTCAATGAGTTTTATATGCTTGTTCTGTTTTGAGTGTATGTTTGAGTTTTATATTCAGTTTTGCTGAGTTTTATGTTGTGCTTGTTTGAGTCTTACCACTGTCCATGTGTTTTATATGCTTGTTTTGTTTTGAGTGTATGTTTGAGTTTTATATGCAGTTTTGTTGAGTTTTATGTTGTGCTTGTTTGAGTTTTACTACTGTCCATGAGTTTTATATGCTTGTTTTGTTTTGAGTGTATGTTTGAGTTTTTATATGTTGTTCTGTTGAGTTTTATGTTGTGCTTGTTTGAGTTTTACCACTGTCCATGAGTTTTATATGCTTTGTTTTTTCTTTAGTGTATGTTTGCTTTAATTTGTGTTAACTGTTATATGCTATTTTGTAGGGAATGAAAAGGAAATAGACTTTGAGATACCTTCCTTCATCCCCTCTAATGATGTTACACTTTCGAATTCTTTCAATAGTAATGATGATTCTTTGAAGAATGATACTCCTCAGAGTAAGAAAAGGAAATGTGTTGATGATGATTATAGTTTTGAGAGTCACTGGCGTAGTTTGTGTTGTAAGAGTTGTATTATGGTTGTTTGAGATTTATATGCTGTTTGTTTGAGTTTTAATCATATCATGTTTGAAGTTTACTTGAGATTGGGTTTTTTTGTGGTAAGCTAGTTTTTAAAGGTTTTTTGGAGTTTTATTTGAGTTCTGATTATCTCTGTGTGTTTAGATTTTGATATATTTTGTGTTGTAATAGTTGTATTCTTGTTGTTTGAGTTTTACATGTTGGTTGCTTGAGTTTTACATATATCATGTTTGAGGTTTAGTTGAGATTGGTTTTTTTTTGTGGCATGCTAGTTTTTTAAGGTTTGTTGGAGTTTTATTTGAGTTTTATTTTGAGTTCTGATTATATCAGTGTGTTTAGATTTTGATATATTTTTGTATTGTAATAGTTGTATTCTTGTTGTTTGAGTTTTATATGCTGCTTGTTTGAGGTTAATTTTTGTTAATTGTTGTATGTTGTTTTGTAGGGAATGAAAATGATAAAGACTTTTAGATACCTTCTGTCATACCCTCTGATGATGATACACCCTCGAATTCTTTCGATAGTAAGAAAAAGAAACATGATGATGATGATGATGATGATGATGATGATGATACTTCTGAGTACTTACCTTCAGAGTTTTCAAAGGGTGCTGTCAAAAATGCTAAGACACTAGTTGTTGTTGTAGTCAAGGAAAAGAGCAAAGTTGTTGAGAAAGTCCCCACGGGAAAGAAGGAAGTTGTATTTAGTAAAATATTAATCAACCATCCTTTTGACATTTGTTCATGTTTTTAATTTGAAATTTGTCTCTGTGATATCTCAAATTAGAACTATTTTCAGTTGTATTTAGTAATTTTATTTTATATTTTTAATTTTGTTTCATATGTTTGAGTTTTATATGTTGTTTGTTTGAGTTTTATATGGTGCTTGTTTGAGGTTTGCCACTGTCCATGAGTTTTGTATGGATTGAGTTTAACCTTGAACATTCATAGATATATGTTTCATTATCCCTTGACAAATGCTTAATTGGGGTTTAGGGTTGGATGCGGTGCAGGGCAAAAATGAAGAAAACAGAGTATCGATATTAAGAAACAGAGTTCTACAAAATTCTCAATGTTAAACAAAGAAATACATACAGTATTGAAATCAAGGAACACAATCCACAAAAGAATAAAGTATTGAAATTTAAGAACACAGTTGATATAGTATTCCTTGTTTAATCAAATAACTTGTTCCTTCCTGGGGAAACTTGCTTCCTCTATATTTGAACCAAATCAAATAACATAATTTCCATATCAATAATATATGTATTCAAATACAAAGAATCCTCAAGTGTTCACTCCAAGATTTTTAACCCCTCTTTCATATAGAAAACATGAAATTCTGGTGTGTGTTTGAGTTTTATATGCTGTGTGTTTGAGTTTTATATGGTGCTTGTTTGAGATTTACCACTGTCCATGAATTTTAGAGCTTAACCACCAGCAATCCAACATTATCATTAACCAATAATCATGGGAACAACCAGCATTATTACCACAACCAGCATTATCAATAATCATGATCACGTAATAATACATATGAGTTTCATACAAAAATTCAAGTGCAAATAGAAAGATCATCTCACTCAAGCAAATTAGCAAACACCTTATGTGCAAGTGCAATACTCATCATCATAACATATCAGGGGATTATCAAACTTCGATTTCACCATTCACTAATCCAATCAAGGTTATACACACGGATCTAACAATCAATCTCGTCATTAATCATCATCCAGTTCGAATCGATCAACCCAATTCAACAATGAATTTTTTTTCTGAGTTTTGAAATCTCCATGGATATGGACCTTCAAAGTCCATCAATGGGCTCTCCATGGAGTGTAGCAAGCAATCTCGTTGTTCATCCATGGGAGAGAGTTTTGTTCCGTTGTCCATGGCTTCTTCGTCTTCTTCCTCTCACGTCATCTCTGATTTTGCTTTTCTGATTTGTTAATAAGGGTTTTGGACTGGGTTATAAGATGACCCGTTTTCGAAACCGGGTTATAACATGACCCGCGAGTTTTATCTACTTGGATATCCAGATTTTATCTTGTTTAATCTAGATTTCAATTCCTTTGAGTCTCATTTTGGTCTCACGGATCGAGTGGTCTCACAGGAGACGTTCTCTTTTATTTATGAATTAGTTGAGTTTATATATATATATATATATATATATATATATATATATATATATATATAGAGAGAGAGAGAGAGAGAGAGAGAGAGAGAGAGAGAGCGAGCTAGCCTTTTACTCATGAATCATGAAAGTCGTCTCGGCACAAGATTGGTCATCTTAAATTCTTAATCAAATGAATTAGGAAGCAACACAGGAACATGTAGTATCCCATGTACATGGAGTATTTCATTTAGTCGTTAATCAATGGGGACCCTCAGTTGACTAATTCGTCAGAATTTGATGACAGGTTTTGATTGTAGGTTAGATCGACGACTTATTACAATGGCATATTTTAATGTCATCACTAGTTAATTTATCATCAATTACAGTTTCAATCTAGCTAGCTAGCTAGAGAAGATCAATAATTATATGCATTTGGAAATTTAAGCTTCTATAGAGACTAATAACTATTGATGATTAACATATCAAACACAAGGAAACAAACAGGAGCTGATTGATTGGTAGAGATAGAAGAAGATACCTTGAGAGAACGATGTTGGAGCGAGCGTTGAATTGAGGGTCACTCTTAATAAGCTTCCACTTTCAGGCACCGTGCTTGGCCACGCCCGCACGGAGAGCTTCTTCTTTCTGGGATGAATTGGTGTCGTCAGTGTCCTGATCATCCCAGCTACGCAAGTCATGGCTGAGATTATGTTTTCTGCGGCGATAATTTTGCGACTTTCATCAGCGCACTTTTGGCTGGCCAAACTTGCGACATGGGCAATAAATTCAGATATAAATGCCAACTTTGCGTAATTTTTGCGATACGGAATGTAACCATAAAATTGCATATGCATTTAGAAACACAATAAAAGCAACTACTTATTAACTGAATGCAAGGAACACTAAAATTAAAATGTTAATTAATACTACAAACTTTTAAACTTAGGTAAAATTACATCTAGCTACCTTGATACGGGCTCTATCTACATAATTGCCCACCTTAGTTCAACAATTACATTTATCCCCTTTGTCCGAAAAAATTTTGACCTCATCATCATTCAATTTTTAAAATACTCCGGCCAAACAAGGCCTTAATGCCAAAATAGGGAATTATTATCTTTTTTTAAAAAATTAATTTTCCTTTTCCTTTTCTTTTATCGTTTTCTTTTTTTCTTCTTTATTCATCATCTTCTTTACGCTGCTACAATATACATCCCGACCAAAAGCTCCGGCTAAACTTCGGATGATCGCCACAACTTCGTTTCTCGACGAAATCGAATGATTCTTGCACCGTTGGATTCTTGGCGATGTCCTCTTCAAAACGCATACCACCTTGCCTCGAACCATCGACTGTTCGCAGATCCGCCATTAAAAGGTATTCAAAATCTTCGTGGGACTTCGTTTTTCAACCAAATTGAACGATTCTTGCGGTGTTGAATTCGTCTTGAACTCCTCTATAATACTGGGAAGTTTATAAGAGCAGCGGGCATGTTCCTTCATGAACTAGATGTACTTGCTGCAGAGTTACTTTACTTGCCGTGGAATTTGGGCTTAAAATAGCTTTGGAAATTAATTTATCAAAGCTAATTATTTACACCGACTCTATGCATGTTGCAAACATTTTGAGCAGGAAGCAAGTACCCCCATGGTGTGGTTGATGATGGTGACCAAAAAAAATTGGGGTTATTTTGAAATAAAATTTTAATATGGGATTTTTTTAAAATAATTATTAGTTCATTTTGAAATTTATATAATTTTTATGGTTAATTTGGAATAAATTAAATTTAATTTTGTAAAATAAAATAGTTTAGAGGTAAATGTGTAAATAAAGTAAACTGAAGTTGTTTGGCTCAGGCCAAAATTGAGATTCCGACAGGGCTAAAATTGTCATTTCCAGCTCTTAGTTCGCAAAAAGTCAAGTTCGTGGGGCTATTTTTAATTGATTTTAACTAACAGGGGATTACAAGTAATTGTTAAACTAATAGGGTAAGATTTGTAATAAAAAAAACTAACAAGGGATGTAGATGTAAATTGCCCTTAAACACTTATGAAGTTGGAAATTGTAGATTTCAATGCCAAAACCTGATAAAACTTCAAGCCCAAGGCTCCGATTCACAAAACAAATTAATCAACTATCAGAATGAGAATTCTTTCCACTTACCAGATTGAAACACCGTTGTGGTTGTGTTCCTAGGTCGTCGTTTTGAGGCTTCCTCCATGTCCATTTCTTGTGGTTGTTGTGTTCGCACTTGCTCCCTGACTGGTTCAAAGAACAGAATCTAGACTCTGTGTTTTACAAAATGAAATGTGTGAAACTAGTTTCATGTGAATTTATAGAGGCCATGGTTGCCTGTATATTTATTGATATATTTTTAAGAATTACAAAGTTGCAAGAACTGCAAGAACCATGACCATGTATATGGTCTCGTGCTTGCCCTGTATGTTCTTGCAAAAAGTTGCAACTGTAACCTTGTTGGCTCATCCCACCTGAATCCAACATTCTCAGCTTCTCGAAATATTTCTCTACACTTAGCCAGACCTACTAGAAACCATATGCATTCTTACATCGATCCCTACACATGTCATAAGTAGGAGCGAAACCAGATTCCTTCAGCTCAGAAAAGTATCTAGAGCTCCTTGAAAGATCGTTTAGTGCAACAAAAAGCATTATAATGACACCAAAAGCTGGGAGTTTAAATGTACAATTTGAAGCCTCCATTTCCCCATAGAATAGCCATTGCATCCATATACGTATTCTCCGACCAACGGTTATGCATCAAAGTCATCTGCACAGCTACAATTGGTGTTCTGCCAGATATTTTGAACCAATGATATGAAGCCTCAACAATATCAAACTTCCCCATCTTTACACACAATTTCATCACAGCGGTGCAGTCCGGTTGAGTCAATTCAAGATCCTCTAGCTCTTTTGCCAAGCTCCTCCAACATGGGCAAAACAAGAATTCTTTTATCAGGATTTTAACCAGTTGTAGTATTAGCTTAACATAAACACCAGTATCCCACATTCTTTCAACTTTCGTGGCAGCTATAAGAAGATTCCAAGAAAGTCCCAAATTTCCCCCCTATAATAAAACCCCTTACCATTGCCTCATAGATGATCCGGCTCTTGTAAACCCGATAGTCACCGGTTGCCCATCAAAAGCACCATGATGACTCCTGACACGCTAATTCTGAGTTGGCAGTCCCAACGAACGAATCTTGTGAGAAAGTGGCAAAGGCCTCTCCCTGCTTAACTTTCCACGCTTCTGTTGTACCCTTCCCTGGAAAAGAGATGAAATGGTTATAATCTCATCGGAATCCCATACAGTACTCCCAACATCAACTTCAACATAATCACTACTAAAGGGAGCAGTTTCAAACTCACCCAAACGGGTTTTGCGCTGAGCAGATTCCTGGTAAAGAACTCGATGGAAACCTTCGGCATGTTTTTGGTCTGTTTTGTGTTTCTGTTGTGAGGTTTCTTGATATGGCCTCCTGCAGCAAGCAATGCTGTTCCATTTGAAACTCTAACAAGACTTTTGCAGCTATAAACTCGATAAGCTTGCATATAACAGACTGAAGTCTCCATTTGTAACAAAGTAATCAATTAATGAGTTCAAGTAACTAACATCAAACAGTTGGTGGTATTATGAAGGAACGAACTTTTGATTGAATTCACCCGCCAGTAAAAGAAGCTTTGAAAGAGTATGGTTAAGCGGGTAAGCAGTTTCTTCGGTTGAAAAGGCTGAGCAAATTAAAGAAGAGAGGTCACCAGGTGAAGTTAACCATTGATTATGTTTGCTTCAGAAAATTAGAGTACTGAGCATGGATAATGCAGATTCTAACAGTAATGGGCTACTTGAGTGTTACTCCATGTTGTTCATTAGGAACCTTTCGTGGCAGCTTGATTGATATATGGCTCATTAGGAACCTGCAGAATAATTGATTGCGTGCACACCAGATTCCTCCATTGTTTGTTTAGAGAGGCATGCAGCATTAATTTTGATTAGGGTTAACCAGCCCCAAAATTGATGCAAGTATTATATAGTACTTCTTTTTTTTTTTTTGAGAGAGTATTATATAGTACTTCTGAAAATATGTTTTTTTTTTCTTAATGTTAGATTAAATTGTATTAAATGCTACACATATAAATAAATGAGTCATGAGGTCCACTATCAAGTACTCTCTCCATTTGTTTTAAAGGTTTACATTCGATCTTGAATACTACATACAAGTGAGTCATATGAGTTCCACTGTCACGTACTCTCTCAATTGGTTTAGAAGGTTTACATTATAAGTGGGTTATTATAAGTGGGTTATATGAAGTCTACTATTACATACTTTCTCCATTCATTTTAAAGGTTTACATTCGATTCTGAATGCTACACATATAAGTGAGTCTTGTGAGTTCCACTATCATGTACTATTTTCATTCGTTTTGAAGGTTTACATTCGATCTTGATGCATACAAAAATATGAATGGACTTTTAGTAACTATATGAATGGATTTAGATAAGGAAAATATGGAGCATAAGAAAAATATAGCAAAATCTACTCAGGAAACAATGTTTTTCTTTACTAAACTATTGTTTCCCCCTTCTTATGAGGCATTATAATTGAAGGCATCAAACCACCTCACCCAGGCACATACACACCATAACCAAACGTGAACGAAGACCAAAATATAGTGCCCAGAGAGGTGATGCCCTGAGCTCCAGAAAGAATAATCTAAGGGAGGTGCCTGCCCTGGTTCCGATAGCTGGAGTGGTGGAAGGAGCCATGTAGAAGCGTGTATGCGACTAAGGCTGATAAAGGGTCCCACAGTCGCATCACTAAGCTCTCTCGCGTAAGTAGGTCTGCCTCTGAAATCTGATGCTGGACCATAATTCAGGTACTCGGCAAAGAAAATAGTTGTGCTGAGTATATTCGAAAGTTGTGTCAATAAAAATAAAATAAGACAAGAGAAAGTTTGTACATTTAAAAACTATTAAAGTCAACCTATCACTAGCGATGGCCGAATCAATGAACCATCCGCTAGGGTTGACCACGCTGGTCAACTCTGAATAGGCGAATATGACTGTACCATAGGGCCTCCATGGTCTACCCAAGTACGCAATCCCTCCTGTGCCTGTTACACTACAATGCACAAAGGAGTAACCACTAGAATTAAGTAGACTCTCTCTCCCATGTGCCGTGATATACGCAACTGTGCCACCCGACACCACATGTAACTCACATGCCTGCGTATAAATACATTACGCATCATAAGTTTCACGTATAAAATATACTAGATATGATATCAATTAAATATATTATATTAATCATTAACATTAATTTATATATCTAAGAACTGGTTAATCAAATAAAGTAAATTACTAGGTAAAGTGATAAGCCATCTCCAAATATAAAATCGGTCGTGCCCTCTATGTAGCATCCCCGGAAAAATGTTGTCCACGGTTATCATAAAGGGTGTCTTGGAACCCTATGAACCGGCATCCATAAAAGGATGCATACTCATCGTCAATAGTTAACGCGACTGCTTGATCGCCATTCTTCGCTACAGGTCTCGGTGCAGAATTCTGCACGATATTACATTTCATCAGCGGGTAATATTATTGTGATAATATATTCATTTTACTTTCCAATGTTTCTCTTGTCATAGTAATCTTCTAAACAAATTCACAACATATATATTA
Organism: Plantago ovata; assembly: GCA_028274465.1. Taxonomy (NCBI): domain Eukaryota; kingdom Viridiplantae; phylum Streptophyta; class Magnoliopsida; order Lamiales; family Plantaginaceae; genus Plantago; species Plantago ovata. The sequence goes on along the minus strand of CM051456.1, from coordinate 103,976,172 downwards.
TTCCCAAAAATTTATACTACTAAATTTAAATTTACATGGTAGCATTGGTAAAGTTTGACACCCCTCCCCACCCTCCACACCCCCCCTCCCCCCCCCCCCCCCCCCCGCCACCCTCCCCCCTCAACAAAAAATAAAAATTGTCCCGTATTCACCGCTCCCTATTAACCATGAAAATTTTAAGAAGAGCCATGATTTTACTATTTTCCGAATTAGTTAGTGCTAAGTACTTGATGTGCAAATTAAATTAGGGATTTTCGGTTCTTCTAGCTTAGCGCTTTCCTCAACTAGAAGCGTTAAAAGATACTACATGTTTTCTCTCAACTTAAGCAAAATGTGCTAAAGTAAAACGGTGCGCAAGTTTACATGAACTAATTAAAATTATATTGTGATATGAAAGTTAGTTTAATTACCTGAAATGTAACGTGGACTGCTGAAAAAAATTTAGCACTGACTAGGACAGTGGCACTTTGCTTGAGGCCATTCTTCTCCGACGTTGATCCATATACCACAGTAGGCATGTCGTCTCTCGACTCTCCGTAGAAGGTCACGTACGGCTTGTCCACCGTGACCTTCTCCCTATACGCGCCTGGGCCAATCACAATGATAATGCGCCTGGTGTTCCCCTCCGGTATCGCCTGAACGGCGTCTGTGATCCGACTAAAATCTCCAGTCCCATCTGCTCGGACATGCCCAATGAGAGGGGTGAGCTCAGCAGCTAGTAGCTCCGGTAACAGGTCGGATCGTAGTGATAGTGGGATCACATTTTGGGTGAACCATGCGTTCACCTCAGATAGCTCAGCTGGGATAGGGTCCGTGTCATCCGCCAAGATGCCGGCCGTAGCAATTAGGAAGATCAAGATGAAAAATGACTTGGCCATGTGGTTATCATTGATTACAATAAAGGTTAAAGTTTATATAAAGGATGGTTTGTGATGATGTTTTTTGCCATTTCTGGTAATGAAGGAACTGCTGCTAGGAAATTGCAGAGGGGGAGTATGAATGCATGCATGGTGGTGAAGTATTTCTCTGTTTTTTAGTGACGTGAGAGTGACATAATTTTCCCATTAATCAAAGGTAGATGAAAGACCAGAGACCTAGGCAACCCATGCAACTATACAATTAATTAATCAAAGGTAGATGAAAGACCAGAGACCTAGGCAACCCATGCAACTATACAATTAATTAATTAGTGATTAGTATTGCAGATGATCATCAAGTCAACTGGAACTGAGTTTTCGGTTAAGTGTTAGTTTGGCGTATTATTGGAGCATATACCCTCCACTATCTTGGCCTAGTGGTACTGACCTTTGTCTTGTCTTAATTCAAGCTCCGCTAGCTACTAGCTAATTAGGTAAGTTGAAAATGATTTTCAAGTATGAAAAAACGATTAGAAAAGGTGAAAATTCAAGTCCAATTGTTTTTGTACAAAACGTACGAGAAAGCCAAGGTGGATATCAAAACTCAAAAGAGAGATCGATAAGGAGTAATAGTATCATTTAATTTATGTATAATATTTAAATTTGGTGTGATGTGATCTTTTATCTCAAGTAATTTCGTTTATATTCTCAAGCATCATAATTTTTTAATGAAGTATTGAAATTTATATTGTCAAGTTTTATGTTTTTTTTAAGAAAATTATTTTATGTTATTTTAATTAATTAATAATATTTAAATAATACGAGATATGAAACTTTAAAAAAGTGAGAAAAGAAAGAGAAATTTTAGTAAAATAGAATGTGTGAATTAGAGTTAGTATGAGAGTTTTGATTTGAATGGAATACTAATGTGATCATTGATATATAGTCTGATGATAAGATAGAATATGAAGAGCCGGAGATCGTCTAACGATCACAAAGCAGTTATTCTCTTCAATCTTATATTTTCTTTTATTATTTGAGCACATGGAGGCTTATTTAAAGTATTTAAGACTAATAAAAAAAAACCCAAAATAACAACATAAATTCAAGTTGGTATCTATTATTATTATTATTATTATTATTATTATTATTATTATTATTATTATTATTATTATATTTTTAATTATAAAGTGGAATTCAATAAATAAAGAACAACGAAAGTTTACACAAAATTAGAGGGCAACCGAGAAACAAGTTGTGCTCTCACTCCCTTAGCAATAGCAAAACTAATTATAGGGAAAATATGATGAGCAGCACGTGCCCCATCATCCTGAGCCAAAGCAAAACCCCGGACTCTAACAAGCAAATCCACAGCCTCAGCATCCAACTCCCCAAGTGTTGAGAAAGAGAAAGGAAGAAATACATATCCCTTAGCCGCACACAAGTCCCGATACGTCGCACACTTGCGTTTGGCGGCATCATCAATCGCATGTCCAGGCACAAAGTCCACCAACCCAGACCGGGTCAAGGGGGAAGACTCGGTCAGATCCACAGAAACATCCCGCCCCCTATCCCAAGAATAAAGGAGCAAGTCTGCAGGACGGAGGGACCTGTCACTCCCGTCGCTCAAACCAATATTCACCTCCTTACCAACAGAGATGCCAGATCGGAAACAGACATCCAAGAGAGTGTCGCGAACAAGGTTATGTCGGTGTTTAATACCCACCACCCTAGCACACGACACCGCATGATCACCAAACAAATTCCCGTAAAAGACCCTGAGAACAAGCAGAGCAGGGCATAGACACCAGAAACAAAATGATCTTGGAAATGAAATGCTCTACCGCGTAGATGGCCGGAGAAGGTCTAACGATCACAAGCAGGTGCTTATGCTTTGTTAGTATGACGATATTTGAATGCTAGGGCCCCTAGCATAAAAATAATTGAAATTATATTATAAAAATAATTGAAATTATATGATATTTGAATTATTTTGATCGGACTTCCGACTATAATTGAAATTTTCGGATCGGATCAATTCAAAATTCGGATTGGATTTGATCCGATCGATGCACACCCTAGCCTAGGGGTACACACTATATGACACTCACATAAAATTTAATTTTAATTAATTTCTGAAAATTCAAGAGAATAACATTTCAACGGTTGATGAATTAAGCTTGTGAATGACTTCTGTTCATCCCGCGCTTACGGATATTTTTCTTCACTTCACAATTGCCAGAAATTTTGTACATTGTCAACTTAGACTAATTTTGGCGGAGTACTACTTTTTTATTATAGTCAGATGACCAGTCAACATTGTGGAACATGGTAAATTAATTCAGTGACCCGCAATTTGTTTAATTTCATCATGATTATTGATGAGGATTAAATAGGTCAATGTATCTAACACCACATCTCTCGTTCCATAGAAGCGTATGGAAGGAGTATTTTTACTGATGAACGATGATAAGGACCTGCAAAACGGGGAGATTAAAGGGGAGGGGATCTAGGACCGGCCTACCGAAGTTAGGCCGGACGACAAATTAATGTAGAGAGAAGATATGGACATGGTTAGATGGATGAATAATAAATGAGGGTAATAAATGGAGACATATATATAGGATACGGAGTAGGTCCTCCTTCTGACAGCTCTCGATAAGTCACGTGTGACACTGTAGTCCCTTTCGGGTATCAGGGTAGCTTCGACCATTAACCCGGCGAGCCGCTGTAAGGATCGTTTCGAGGGACCGTTTCGAGAGTACCGCTGTAAGGACCATTTCGAGGGCACCTAAGTTCGAGACTTGAGGAACCCTTCGATCCTTAGCACATATATTTCGGTACATGAGTAGCACTACATATCCCCTATCATGAGTCCCCCAAGTTTCGATGGATGAGGGTAGAGAATCCGTCGAAAATTAGGATCCATCGAAAGTTCGTTTTATCCTTCGTCGACGTCGTTTGGGCAGGTTTTACCGTTTTTTGAACTTGTGGGGGGTTGGGGGTAGAATGGTAACTTTCTGGGATGTTGTTTCATCTTTCCTCCACGTGTTGTGGGCAGGGATGGAGCGTGCGGCGCACGCTTGTCTCGGTTAGGGGGCCGTAATAATAGAGAGGATGGGAATGAAGTAGTCTCTTTTCAGTTTCTTTTCTTCATTCCATTTCAAACCTCTCCTAAAATCCTTGCATTCCCTTCTCCTTCCTTTTTCGCTAAAAGCCTCACTTCCCGTCGCCGGCGTTTTGCCCGGAGCTTGAACCTTTTCCGTCCATCTACAGGTACGCCGCCTTCGCTTTTTACTGTACTATTGTTTGCTTTTTAGCTTGGAGTTTTCTTTTCCGTCGATGTCTTGCTTTTTTCCTCCGTTTTGGGGTCTTCCCCGGAGGCGCCGCTTTCCGCCGCGGATCGTTGAGTCTTTCTGTTCCGTCCTTGTTATTCTTGTGCGGTGGGTAGCCTCACGGTATGCTTAAGGTGTTGTTTTTGGGTCTTGGGTTTCTGGGTAGTTCTTCGGTGGTGGCTTTTGATTATAACTTTGGGGTTTTTCGATCATGCCGTCGTAGTCTCGAAATTGGGGGGGGAACTTCATAATAATTCGGTACTCTTAGTTGATTCCGGGTTGGGTTCGTACTGATTGTTCCTTTTGGTAGTTTTTTGTAAGGATGTCGAAACGAAACGTCAACCAACCCGGTGTCGGCGACGACGCGAACAGTGAAAACTCTTTTAGTGTTAACAAGAGATCAAACTCTTTAGGTAGAGATACTGGCTCCCTCCTTTCTGATTCGAAAAACTTTTTACCCTCGAGTCATGTTCTTGGAGGTGTTCCGGTTCATTCATCCGTACAAAGGGGGCAGAGTTCGCTTTCGAGACTCGTTCTGAGGAGTCATACTATTTTTCAAACTATGGAGGCTCCAAACGACGAGCAAGTGGGGGAGGTCGTGCCTATGGATCCTATTCTCACTGATGATAACTCTGATTTGAAATTGCCTACCGACAGTAGTTCCGTTCGAAGGAAAGAAGCAGATTCCTTATACCACAAGTTCGGCATTCCGGGCACGTACGAAATTATTCTACCGGGTCCGAATGATAGGATGTATAGTCCTCCCTCAGATTGCATAGCTATCACGATTCAGGCCCTCGAACACGGCTTTAGATTTCCAGTATGTGATGGCGTTGTTCATATTTTGAACAACTTAGGCTTGTGTCCCACCCAGTTGCTACCGAACGCGATGGGTAATGTGATCGCATTTTGTGTTTGGTGCAAAACCATTAATCGGCGTGTGACAGCCTCGAACTTCCTCCATTTTTTCTCGATGTGCCAGAGCAAGGACGGGGGGAGCTTTTATTACTTTTCTCCGATAAGTGGGTACGAACTCTTTACGAAGTTTCAGTCCTCCCACGGTGCCGGATACAAAAGGCGGTACGTCTTCGTTCGGATGCCACCGAACAATGATGGTACGCCCGGAGTTGTCCCTACACTTAGGCTATGGCGTCGTCATAACGGGGAGGTGGCTGTACTAGAGCGTCAAAACGAGTGGGCCGAACAGTATAGGGGCTTTAAACCCGAGGATCGGATTATCCCCTATAGTCTCTTGGTGGAGCCGATCCTGTACCTTGCGGGAGTATCTTCGGTTGAGCCAGAGATTCGGGGGAACATCCGTGACTTGGGTAAGTTGTACACTTTTTGCTTTTTTCGCACTTCCCTTTTGTTTGATGCTTTGTATCGAATTGGTTGCTAACTCTCGAAATGTGTTTCTTGTAGAGTATTGGATGAAGCTGTCACAGGAGTTTCTCGCCAAGAGGGCACTGTCTTTGGTGAACAAAAATTCAGTGCCGAAATACACGGAAGATCGCCCCCACAACATTTCCACCATTGTCGAACCGGATTTCGCGCCGCACTTGGTCCCGGCTCCGAACGCAGAAGTTGGACCGCCGGGTCCTGCCGGGGAAGAAACTGGTCCGGGGGTTGTAGCTGGTGTTAACGCTGCACCTTCGAACCGTGTCGAGGGGTCAGACGAAACTCGCTTGTCTGAGCGCACGACTTCCGTTCCCCGTGACATTGCTCAAAGCTCTGCTTCTAGTCAGCGGAAGAGGTGCCGAACTGATGGAGGGGCCGAAACTACAGGGAAAGATATCGTCATCGAGTTGCCTGATTCACCCGAAAAATTAAGTGGGGTGAGACGGAACCCTTCTTGCTTGGCTCGGGGCCAGGGGCTGTCGTAAGTTTCCTTCTTTCATGATCCTTCGGCGGGTTTGAAGTGGAGGGACTTGATGATTTCTGGTAGTGATCAGGTCGAGCTCGACCGGCTATCGGATGGAGAGATCCGGGCCAAGGCTGCTTCGCTACAGATGCAAGTAAGTTCCGCTTCGGTACCTCTCCTAAAAATTTTCTTCTTTCGACTATTTGTTTTTGACATTTTGTCCTTGTCAGATGCTCACGGTTGCTAGAAACATTGATAGCCGTCTGGAGAAGAAGACACAGTCCACCGAAGGGATAGATGCCAAGTTGGTAGAGGAGAAGCGGCTGAGGGAAAAGCTTCAGGAAGAGTTCGCCCGCAAAGAGAAAGAGCTGGGTGAGGCCTCGAAAGAGTTGACTCGTCTTCGCGCGGAAAAGGTTTCGATGGAGACGGAAAAGGTTTCGATGGAGGCGAAGTTTTCGATTGTGGAGCGGAAAAATGCGGACTTGGTTACCAAAGTCGGGCAACTGGCCAAGGAGCGTGAAGGGTTCGAAACGGCGCTTCGAAAGACCCGGGAAGAGCTATTTAAGAAAGGGAAATTCGCTCGGATTGAAGCCGTTCGCGACTTCGTTGGATCCGGGTCCTGTTCCTATATGTTAAGCAAACGGGATGCGGAGGCCATGGTTAAGGCCCGCGACAAGACCTTGGCACAGCTCAAGTTCGGGGGTAAACTTCCGGGTGACTTCGATCCCAGTGGTGTGGTTGACCTCGAAAAGGACGAGGAGATGAAGACCCCAGCGGCCGAAGTGGTGACAGGGGAAGATGGGAAGGTAATCGATGAGGAGGCAATGTATGATGCATTGTGCAAGGAGGAATTCTTTGCCTTAGCTCATCCTGATGAGGCCGCTGGTTCCGCTTCCGCCCCTTCCATCCCTTCGTGGGTCGTGCCCTTGTGTGAGCTAGGGAACCTTGATCTTGCTTCGGCTGGTGTCAACTTGGGTAATCTTTCGTATAAAGACTTTGATTCTCTCTGCCAGTTCTTTTTAGGTGATGACAGTCTAAGTGATACCGCCCATAGCAACCCGCCCGGAGGAAAGGCTTGAAGACTTGGAATGCCAAGTATCTTTGTAATCTTTTGTTTTAGTTTCGAACAAATTGCTCTTATTATCGAACAATCTCTTTTTCTAGTATTTCGATAGTGGGTAAGGATTCGACGGGGTCCGACATGGTTGTTTCGGCCCTCTGGAATCCTTTCCTTTGCTTCTTTTGGATGGCCCATCGTAGGCCTTTAACATTCGAATTGTGTTTAATGGTCTTTCGATCGATTTATCGTGTGCTATTTTGAATGTTCCAAAGTATGTGTTTCGATGCATGTGTATTTCGAAGTATGTGTTTCGAAGTATATGTTTCGATATCGTTTCGAAACTTCAATAATTCGAGTGGTTGTTCGTAATTCGAATGTGATGTCCTTCATACAGTTTGGCTCATGTTTTGGATGTTCCGAGCGTTTGTGGCAATTTGTTTTCGTCAAAACAATCGCGTATCACTCTTTGTTACTTGTTAGACGGACAAGTCATCCGAAAAATTTAACAAGTTTTCGGGTAGCGTATCCGATAAGTAAAATCCCATCGGATTGTCTATATCGAATCATCTCCCTCATCTCAAAAAGGATGTTTTCGAGGGTCGGGGTACTCGGACAGATTATCTTCCCGTCGGAATGATATCTTTCGATATACCCTCGTGATCCTTTGGATCTGAAAATCATTTTGTTTTGATGCATCCTCCGTCAAAGATGTTATCAGAAACTTAATGGCGAACTTATACAAAGTAGCTCGAAATGTTTATCCCAGTGTTTTGATGATAATGACTTGTCTCCCCTTTTTTCAGTGACGACCTTAAGAAAGATGGTATGGTGAAGGGGTCTTTACAAAAGCGAAGAATTTTCTTGTGGTATCTTGAAAAGCTTCGAGCCTAACTGCAAAAGGGGGTGGATGTTCGGTATCACTCCTAGGAATAGTATTTCCTTAGGCATTTGATGTTCCATGGCCGATCTATGCGGCTTCCATCGAGGTTCTCAAGCCTATAGCTTCCGTTGGACAGCGCTTCAATGAATTTAAAAGGTCCTTTCCAAGGTTCTTGGAGCTTTCCAACGTTCTCGAGGATGTTTGCCTTTCGTAGCACAAGATCTCCGACGTTGAGGTCTCTTTTGACGAGGTTTTTGTTGTAGGCTTTGGTCATCAAAGCTTGGTACCTCAACACTCGAACCCGCACTTCCTCTCTTTTCGAATCTAGCAAATCCAGCTCTAGGGCTCTAGCCTCCCCGTTGAGATGAGGGTCGTACTCCTTGATTCTAAGTGATCCGACGGCTATTTCGCATGGAATAACAGCCTCCGACCCATAGACCATGCAAAAGGGGGTTTCTTGGGTAGCCGTTCTCTGTGTCGTTCGATAGGCCCAAAGCACTCCGTGAAGTTCGTCTGCCCAATCAGCTTTCGACCGTCCTAGGCGTTTTTCGAGGTTTTCAATGATGGTTCGATTAGTGACTTTTGTCTGTCCGTTGGCCTGTGGATGCCCTACCGAAGTGAAACTTTGCTTGATTCCCAACTCAGTGCACCACGCTCGAATCTTTTTCCCGGTAAATTGGGCTCCATTGTCGGATACAATAACCCTTGGAAGTCCGAAACGGCATATGATATTTTTCCAGATAAAATCTCTCACTACGGCTTCGGTGATTCTTCCGACGGCTTCGGCTTCGACCCACTTTGAAAAATATTCCACCGCTACTATGAGAAACTTCTTTTGATTGGTGGATGTGGGGAGTTTCCCTACGATGTCGATCCCCCATCTGTCGAAAGGACACGATATCGGAGTGGGGAAGAGGGGTCCTCCTGGGGCCTTGCTGTTGCGTGCGAACCTTTGACATTCATCACACTTTTTGGTTCGAGCCTTTGAGTCTTTGGTGATGGTCGGCCAGTAAAACCCTTGACGTCTGATTTTTTAGGCCAATGCTCTTCCTCCGGAGTGATTTCCGCAACTTCCGGCATGTACCTCTTCTAGTAGGCTTCGAGCTTCTTCCTTGTCAACGCATTTCAGGTGTGGTCCATCGAACGATCTTTTATACAGATCGGATCCGTCCCAGAGAAAATATTGGGCCCTTCGCCTCAGCCTTCGTGCTTCCGTTCGATCTTGGGGGATCACTCCTTGCTTGAACAGCTGCAAAAGAGAAAAAATCCCCGTGGTTGGGGGGTGAGTTCCTTGGTTGGGGAATAATTGAGACTATATTTGGTAGTTTTGTGGTCGGCTTCGAGTTTTACTACCTTGATATCCGCCAACCATTCGCGGTCGGAGTCAAGTGTATTAACTTCGATGCCTTTCTGCCTTTTGAGCTTGTCAATTCCAATGGCGGGTTGTTGTATCGTCATGAGTGTGACCTGGTTGTTATAAAATGTTTTATAAGATTTAGTGAAGTGGATCCGTTTTCCACGGATCGATCTGATTTGTTCGAAGTGGGAACATACCTGTCGAGTAGCGATCGTTTGTGACGAGCTTCCGAATTTCGCTAGGCCATCTGCAACTTGGTTGAGCGTTCGAGATATTTGTGATATTTTGACGCTTTGGAATTTTGGGATGATGTTTTTGAGTTCGGCTAAATATAGCTTCATGGGCTCCTCTTTCGCTTCAAATACCCCTGCATGTTGCTGGGCTACTAGTTGCGAGTCGGTGTACAAGTGTACATGTTCGGCGCCTCCTTCGAGTGACAATCGAAGGCCTATGATTGCGGCCTCATACTCGGCTTCGTTGTTGGTTGCGGGGAAAGCCAGGCGTACGGCGAAATCCACTTCGGTACCTAGAGGGTCGATCATGTGTACTCCGACCCCCCCTTGTCCTCTGGTGGACGAACCGTCAACGTAAACTTCCCATCTTGGTTCCAGATTTTGGCCTTTAACAAATGCTTCGATGGTATGAACTTGTTTGATGTCTTCATTAACTCCGAGGAAGAAATCCGCGATCACTTGTGCCTTTTTGCCATTTGGGGATTGGAACTCAAGGGAATATTCCATGAGTTCGACGGCCCACTTCACTAGCCGGCCCGATAAGTCGGGTTTTCCTAGGATTCTCTTCAGGGGGTGGGACGTTAGGACCACTATCTCGTGAGCTTGGAAATAGGGCCGAAGACGTCGAGATGCCAATACCACACAATAGGCGAGCTTTTCGATATCCAAATAGTTGAGTTCGGCCTTAGTGAGTACCTTGCTCAAGTAGTAGATAGGTTGGTGTTGACTTCCTTCTAGCCTTACTAGTACCGAGATCACCACCTCTCGGGAAATGGCAACATGAAGGTACAAGGTGTCCCCTTCTTTTGGTTTCGAGAGTAGTGGGGGTTTCGAAAGGTGGCTTTTGAGGTCTGTCAGAGCCTTTTCGGTGTCTTTGCTCCACTCAAAATTTTTGCTATTTCGGAGCACTTTGAGGAAAGGAAGGCTCTTCTTACCGGATCGAGCAATGAAGCGACTCAAGGCAATGACCCTCCCGATTAACTTCTGGACCTCATTGATGTTTCGAGGGCTAGGGAAATCTAACACGGCTTTGATCTTGTCGGGGTTGGCTTCGATCCCTCTCTGGGTGACCATGTATCCCAAAAACTTCCCTCCTTTGACACCGAAGGTACACTTCGAGGGGTTGAGTTTCATCCCGAATTTTCTCAGAATTTTGAAGCATCTACCCAAATGTTCAATATGATCTTTCGCCTCGAGACTTTTTACCAGCATGTCATCAACGTACACTTCCATGGTTCGCCCGATCTCTTGTTCGAACATCATGTTGACTAACCGTTGGTATGTTGCTCCGGCGTTTCGCAATCCGAAGGGCATGACTTTGAAGGAGAAAACCCCCGAATGGGTGGTGAGGCCGTTTTATCCACGTCTTCTCGGGCCATGGGTACTTGGTAATAGCCTTGGAATGCGTCCATGAAGCTAAGACGTTCGGCCCTGGCTGTAGAATCGACTAGTTGGTCGATACGAGGTAAAGGGTAAGGGTCCCTTGGGCAATGCTTGTTGAGATCGGTGAAATCATTGCACATCCTCCACTTCCCGTTCCCTTTTCCTACTAGGACAACGTTACACAACCAATCCGAAAATTTGGTCGGTCGGATGTGTCCCGCCTTGAGTAATTTTGCAACCTCTTCGTCGATGATTAAGTTTTTCTCCCTGCTGAAATTTCTCTGTCTCTGACTAACGGGTTTAGCCTTGGGATTCACATTGAGTCGATGTACTATGATTCGAGGATCGATCCCTTTTAGATCTGATGTTCCCCATGCGAACACATCTGAGTTCGTTCTTAGGAAAAGGACTAGTGCTAGCTCGAGATCCTCTGGCAAGTCCGCCGCAATTTTGGTGGTTCGACCCATGGACTCTTCGAACAGGTGGAGGTCCCTTACTTCGGAACACGGTTCGATGTGCTCTTCTGTTCGATGTCCGAAATCGAATTGATCATTGTCAATGATGAGACACTGCTTCTTCGAAGGGGGAGTATCGAAACTTTCGACCCTGGTTGGGGGTTGGTTGATTTCGAGCCTTGGAGTTGGGGGTTGGGTGGATGCACAGTAGCATTCCCATGCTTCCTTTGGGTCGCCTTTGACTTCCCCTACTCCGTATTCTGTAGGGAATTTCATCTTAAGGTGGTATGTAGATGCGACGGCCTGAAATTGATTGATGCCTGGTCTTCCGAAAAGCACGTTGTAGCCCATGGGATCGTCCACTACCACGTATTGGCAATTGTACGTGGCCCTGGTGGGCTTGGTTCCCATGGAGGTGACTAGCCAGATGGTTCCTAGCGGTTTAACCACGGATCCTCCGAAACCCGAAAGCTGTGTTGAAACCTCTGAGAAGCACTGTCTCTCGATCTTCATTTTCTTCAACGTGGCGGTGGTGATCACATTCACCGAACTCCCGGTATCAACAAGGATCTTTCTCACTGGAAATCCCGATATCACCATCGAAACAACAAGAGGGAAATTCGGGTCTTGATTTCGGGTCACCTCTGGGGGAGGGACATCGGACCCATCGAAAGTTAGCGTCGGGCTATGGACTTCGAGGCTTCCTACATTGAAGGTGGGTGACCCTTCGGCGTAGGCATTGCGCATCCGACGTGCAGTTCGGTTCCTTTCCTTTCGAGAGTCTCCTCCCGTTGGACCTCCCGTGATGTACCGTATCTCATCGTAAATGGGATCATTTTCGGAATTATTTCCTTCGGTCCGAGTTTCCTTTGACTCCCGATAGACATCCGATTGCATTGGCAAAGGGGATCGAAGGGGAGTTGATCGGACTATCTCTGATTTCCTTTTGCTCACGGGCCTTATTGTAAGAACCCCGTTCTTGTTTGTGTACTCCTCTGCATACCCTTCGACCACAATTCGGTCCAACTCCTCATTGAGTTCGATACATCGATCGGTGGCGTGTCCCGGCTGTTTGTGGAACTCGCAAAATTCTTCGGATCTCCTGGTGGTGTTTGTTTCTCTATGCTTCTTGGGCCATCGAATGAAAGAAGAGTCTTCAAAAAGTGTGAAGACTTGCCGTTGAGGGTACCGAATGGGCCTTGGATTTTTCCGAGGTAGGCGTCTTTCGCCATATCCTCGGTCCCTGGGTGGATCCTTCGCGGGCCCTCTTTCTTCTTTCACAAGGGTTTTGCCCCTATCTTGCTTTGAACCTCGAGGGGGGGTTTCTTCTTTGTCCCGAGTTGGGGATGCTCCGAAAGCTAGCCTAGCTTCCTTATTCATTCTCTCCTCCTCGATATACTTGTTCACAATGTTGGATAGAGCTTCGGCTGTTTCCGGCATTTCTCTTGACACTTCGGAAGCTAGGCCCTCTATTCCGAGTGTTCGTGAAAAGGGTTTGCCTTCGAAAGTTCATGGGATGGTCATCTACTTGTAGTGCCACCGCGTTGAATCGTTGCCACCATCGTCGGAGAGGCTCATCCTTCTTTGGATAATGTCTTGCAAACAGCTGCTGGATTGCTGAGATTTCTTGTAGTCGGTGAAGTGTCCAAGGAAAGCGTGTACTAAGTCCGAATAGGATCTGATGGACCCTTCGGGCATATTGTAGTACCATTCGGTGGCTACACCTTCGAGGGTACCGGGGAAGACGATCACCATTACCTTCTCATCATGTCCGTAAGTTTGCATCATGTTTTCGAATCTCACCCTATGTTCTTGGGGGCATGTTATCCCGGAGTATTTAGGGAGGTTCTTGGGGATTTTTTGATCTATTGGGATCGAATGGCTCATAAGCCGTGGAGACAGCGGGTTCGGAGCAAGGCCCTTATCCCGACCGGAGGATGTTTTGGTCGCACTGTACTTTCGGGCTTCCCGCTCGTATCTTCTCCTTACGTCGTCGATGTCATGGCGAGGTCTCTTTGGGTTTCGAGCCTCTTGCTTCTTTCGATCGTGCGCCCGGAGTAACTCCTCGTACTTCTCCCTTTTGCGCTCTAGCGTCCGCCGGTCTTGGTCGGAGCAGTCGTCGTCCGATATCTCCATGACATCTTCGGGTATCGAAAGTAGGGTTCCGGTTCGAGGGTTACGATCCCTTGTCGAACCCTTACCCTTGTAATTCAAATCAACTCCTCGTGGGGTGACGACCGAGCTTCCCGCGCTCGTTCCTGAACTGGGGGGGCCGTGTTCCCGTCTCTTGCTGGTGGATTTGGAGATCTCCTCAGAATGTTTGCTTCGAGTGGAAGCGCTCCGTGCTGAACCGCTCTCCGCGGGCTTCGTTGGAGATGGTCGGCCGCGGTTGCTCGGAGTGGGAGCTTTCTCAGTGGGCTTCTTTGGAGGTAGTCGTCGGTCCACCACGTCCTCGCATACACTCCGTACCAGCTTCGCTAGCTGCTCTTCTGTCATTAGGATCTGCGGGGCCGTCTTGTCGGGTTCCCGCGCCGAGGTGCCTCCCGAGTGGGAAGGCGATCCTGGGGGAGTGGGGTCATGGGATGTTTCATCTTCTTCTCGCTCTGAAATGTTGTTGTTCGCTGTATCTTCTAGGTCCTTTGGGTTGGTGGCGGCGTCATCTTGGTCTTTTGTGGTGGTTCCCGGCTGCTTCCCGATTTTCCGTTTTGCCATGGCTTTTTGTCACCGTTCCCACAGACGGCGCCAAGATGATGAGGATTAAATAGGTCAATGTATCTAACCCCCCATCTCTCGTTCCATGGAAGCGTATGGAAGGAGTATTTTTACTGATGAACGATGATAAGGACCTGCAAAACGGGGAGATTAAAGGGGAGGGGATCTAGGACCGGCCTACCGAAGTTAGGCCAGACGGCAAATTAATGTAGAGAGAAGATATGGACATGGTTAGATGGATGAATAATAAATGAGGGTAATAAATGGAGACATATATATAGGATACGGAGTAGGTCCTCCTTCTGACAGCTCTCGATAAGTCACGTGTGACATTGTAGTCCCTTTCGGGTATCAGGGTAGCTTCGACCATTAACCCGGCGAGCCGCTGTAAGGGTCGTTTCGAGGGACCGTTTCGAGAGTACCGATGTAAGGACCATTTCGAGGGCACCTAAGTTCGAGACTTGAGGAACCCTTCGATCCTTAGCACATATATTTCGGTACATGAGTAGCACTACATATCCCCTATCAATTATTATTTACAGATATCACCTAATTAAAACATGCTCCGAAGATTCGAAGTTACATCCCTATGCTATGCATGTCATAAGTAAGAGCAAAACCAGATTCCTTGAGCCTAGAAAACTAAAAGTATCTAGCTAGAGCTCCTTCGAAGACAGTTTAATGCAACGAAAAGTTTTATATTGACACCAAAAGCTGGGAGCGAGATCGAACGTACAATTCGAAGGCCTCCATTCCCCATAGAATAGTCATTGCATCCCTATACTTATTCTCCTAGCTAGCCACTGCTACGTATCAAAGTTGTTTGCATAACTACACTCGGTGTTCTGCTAGATTTTTTGGACCAATCATGCATATAAAGCCTCAAGAATATCAAACTTCCCCATCTTTACAGAAACATTCATCACAACGCTGCCGTCCAGTTGAGTCAATTCAAGATCCTCTCTTTCGCCAAGCTCCTCCAACAGGGGCAAAACAAGCATTCTTTTATCAGGATTTTTCACCTGATGTAGTATTAGCTTAACATAAACACATTGATCGAACATTCTTTTACCTTTCGTGGCAGATATAAGAAGATCCCAAGCAAGTCCCAAATTTAGCCCACCTACCAGAAACCATATAGTATATGGCTGGCTCTCCGCTCGACCAACCAAAGACATTTATAAGAGGTCTTTCTCGAAGGCCCACTGTGTCCCAAGTCACGGACAGTTAGCGACAATGACCCTTCCGGAGAAACTGAGCCCACTGGTTGAGAACACTGGACACATTTTCTTCAGAAGGAAGGTTTATGATTTCCCTGGCCAAGCCAATCAAGAAAACCAGGCTCTGGTAAACCCTATTTGCCAGTTGTCACCGATTGCCTCTCAGAAGCAGCATGATGAGTCCTGACAAGCTGTTTCCAAGTTGGTAGTCCCAATGGACGAATCTTGTAATGAAGAGAAAGTGGCAAAGGCCTCTCTCTGCTTAACGTTCCAGGTTGATGCTGTACCTTTCCCTAGATCAGAGATGAAATGGCTTCGATCTCATCGGAATCCCATACTGTACTCCAATCATCACTATCACTAACATCATCTTCAACATAATCACTATTTGATCTTCTGCAACTGGAACCTTTTTCCTTCTTGAGCTCTGCTGCTCTTTTCGCGCTCTTCTTTTGGTCGTTTTTCCAATCCGTGCTCGTAGACAATCACAAAAGAGGCAACTCGGCACAGACTACTAGAGTCTAGACTAGGTGGTCAAATTGCAAATAAAGAAATGGACGAACTTAGTATAAAGAAAACTAGAAAATGTGACAAGTCATATGGTGTTCATAGACTAGCTACACCAGAACATGCATAGTACCAAATTGGTATAAACTGCCAAAACTGGTACTGTTAGGGTCAAAACAGTGCCTTCGGTCAGATCAAACTTAACAGATAAATGCGCTTGTGTAAGCTTCTTACAACTAAGGGAATCACAGGTAGCTAAGGTCTAGTTCCGATAACCAGGAGCTACTAATTAAAGCTCACTTTAATTTGTGACCTGAAGTTGGAGTTTGTCTATCGTTATGATGTTCCTTTTTTAGATGCTAGGGTGTAATCACTGGTACACCCTCTAATAGAGATGGTGGGCTTCATGTGTGTACCTCACCTCCTCTATTAGAGGGTGTACCAGTGGTTACGCCCCTAACATCTAATAAATCATGTTGTTTGATCTTTGTTTTTCTGTGTATTATGTTACACGTTCAAAGTTGGATTGGAGCATCAGTGCCTGATTAGACCTGTCTGAACTGAAGTAAGTCAGGTGACTTCCCAATGTGCAACGTGAATATAAATGTTTATTCCTTAACAAAAAAATAAACTTGCAACATACAGTAATACATTATATGGTTGTGCACCACATTAGTCATAGAGAACAACAATAGGACTCCTCACATAATGCTTTCCTGATGTCCATGTAAGAGATCCTTCAGCAAATCTCCCACTAATCGCACTTGCCAATCGTGTAAATGATACTTGGTACATGATGAATGTGTATTTTACACTTTCATTCGAGTCTTTTTCACCTATTTTAGCTATCATCTACGTTAATTTAGCTATATTTTAGTGTATTTTATTAGAATAGTGTCACGTTTCCCTTTAGTCTTTATTTACAGGTTTTGGTTGAAAAACGAGGATTTCCATGCAAATATATTGAAGTAGACAAGGAATTGGTGTTCCAGAAGCCTAATTGGAGTATCTGAAAGATTCCGGATAGGATTTGAAGTCTAGGGGTCGAATCTGGAGGTTAGAAGGCCACTAGAAGTCAAAAATCGAGTCCGAAAAGGGGGGGAAAATCCAAAAACGCGTCGAAAACGCGTATCTGGCCGAGTTTTACTCCCGGGCGAATCGCCCCACACCAGGCGAGTCGCCCGGTGTGTGGGGCCCTTCGCCCCACACAATTCGTAGCCTATATATAGTTGCTCAGTTTTTCTCCGTTTTTCATACTTTTCCAGACCTTTTCTCTCACCTTTCTCTGTAGTTTTAGGTAGGAATTCCCCAGAGCCTGTTCTGGGGGTTCATAGTTTAGGAGATACTTTTTCTTAGCAGTTTGGAGCTTGTAAGATCGCGATTCTTCGGAGATTGACAACCTTCGGTAACATTGTATCTTACAGTTTTTCTACTTATTTTTATATATCTTTCAACATGTTTTCTTCTATGATTTCTGTTGATTGCATGACAACTATGAGTAGCTAAACTTCTCGTTGGTGATAGTATGTGAATTCTTAGCGAAGGGTTAATAATTATGCTAATGGCTATATCGCGCATTATACTCTGAGTTATTGCTTTATTTATTTGATCTATCTAAATCTCTATCTTCGTATTGTTGATTAATTATTGCACACAACTGGACAATTCATTGGTCTTTGACCTATCTAAATCTATATCTTCGTAGTGTTTGATAATTACAACTGGACAATTCATTGATCAAAGATCTCTATGCAAAACCGAGGAATTTATGCATGATTATTAACCCGTTATGCTTTGAAGGACCATACTATCACCAATCTCCATTATCTGTTAAGAAAAACCTTTGCTAAATCGTCTGCTGTTTTATATTCTAAATTAGATTAGATAAAGCTAATTATAGTCCTTATAGATCGACACTCGAGGTTATTCTACTGCTACACTACGGTTTTCGTTGTAGTTGTGAATTGCCTTTGGCTAAATACAAATTTATTTGATTTTCGTTGGAACTCGACACCCAAAGCGTATCATCAGTACGTTAAGTTCTGGTTCAACTGTGTAAACTGAGAGTAGTTGGTTCAATCGTGACGTTAGCATCTGTACGTAAAGCTAGTTAACTTAGTTGTATAAGTTGAGCTTGAATCACCAACATTTGTAACTGTCCCACTGTATGTAAGAGGAACATTTTCAAGGAGTACGGAAAATGAAGGATAGTTAAGCTCTGCTTCAGCTATGCTCGAGATAAGGAATGTAACTCAACCCGCAAAGATAAGGAATGTAATCTTCCGGCTGGATGTCATAAACTAAACCCGGGTTACTGGCCCGTAAGATGTTGACATGGCCTGAGCCTGTTGCAAAAACATTAGTAGGACGCTGAGTTTGATCTTCGATTCGGTTTCCGCCAAGGTTGTTTTGATCAGCTGTTGTCATGAGGACTGATTTGATTGCAGCTGGTGACCAATTTGGGCGAGCATTTTTAAGTAATGCTGCAACACCACTAAGATGAGGACATGACATTGAGGTTCTGGATATGACGTTGAAATTGGATCTTGTGTTGGGATTATTCTCAACTGAAACATACCATGCTGCTAATATGTTTGAACCAGAGCCTATGATGTCAGGCTTTAAGATACCTAAGCTTGCAGAGTTCGGGCCCCTGGAAGAATATGATGCGACTGCAGGAGCACGGTTGTTCCCGATTTGAGTTCCCCTGAATGAAATTGTTGCCGTTGGGCTTCTAGTTGTGTTGATGTACTCTATGATTCGTTGACCATCATCATAACTAAGGTGTGTTGCAGGTAGAACATGACAATCAGAAGAAATGCTATAACCATGCGGTTGTAGGTTGATAAGAATCATGGCAGCACCACCAACATTTCTCACGGCTGTCCCCTTATCGATTGTTCCAACATTTCCTCCATCATCGCACAATACGATTCGACCTCGGATATTAATGCCTCGCAGTGATGCCGGTGAGCTATATCGAGCATTGTTGTAAATCATTCTTGGGTAGACCAAAGGTAACAACGATGTGGACGAAAAATTAGAAGGTTGATAGTTCGACTAGCCATCTAGCTCCTCGTTGTTACCAAGCACCGCGGTTGCCCTTAAAATCCTATCGGTCGTGCTGGCGCCAACAGTGAGAACCCACGGAGCACCATTCCCAATACTACCCAGAAATGGGCCTCTATTCCCCGCTGATGTGCTCACGAATATGCCTCGCTCGATTGCACTAAAAGTGTTGACCGCAATGCTTGATTCGAAGAAATTTGTAGCCGGTCATCCAAGTGACAGGGAGAGCACATCAACTCCATCATCAATAGCAGAATCCATTGCAGCTAATATATCACTGCTAGAACAGCCGGTTGATGTACACACTTTGTAAATTGCCAAATGAGCCAGAGGCGCAAATCCTGCTGCTGTCCCGTTAGCATTGCCAAATAGATTGGCACCGGGTACAACGTTTCCAGCAGTCGTGCTTGTTGTGTGTGTCCCATTCCCATCCTCATCAAACGGTGTGCCATCGCCTACAGAAAAAGATCTTGCCCCAATTAACTTATTGTTGCACAAAGAAGGATTGAATTCGCACGTTCCCCTCCACCGTGCGGGAGGTGGAGGCACTCCTACATCGCTAAACGAAGGATGTAAAGGGTCTATCCCGGTATCCAACACCCCAATGATCACACCTTGACCATAATCTGTGTCTTGCCAAAAGCTTGTATTCTGGTTTAGCCCCAGGAAGTTAGGTGAATGGGTGGTGTGGAGGGACAGTGTTTCTTGGGGATATGTTGTAATAAAACCCGACTTATTCTCCAGTTCTTTCAACTGTTGGGGGGTTAACCTAGCCGTGAAACCTTTGAAAACATTGTGGTAGGAATAGATTATACAGGTCGTGGTCGGTTGAGGTTGATAAGGTTGTGGGCAAGAATGTGTTGTACCAGGCTTGCAGGTCATTTGAAACATCAAGTGATGTGATAGAAGGCAACTCAACATGGACAATGTATGCTTCTAAGTTGCCCTCTTGTGGTCTAACAAGTGTATGAGGACTAATTAACAACAGAAGCAGTAATGTGAGGAAAAACATGGAAGTGTCCATGTTCTGTTGTGTTGTTGTAATATTGTGCAAATTTGATCAAGTGTATATTGGTTTGATTGTTGTGGCTCTCTCAACAAGAGATACACATAATTTCCAGTGAACGCGTCAAAAGGTTTCATGAGTGTGTTTGTGAATATAGTATGTGGAAAAGAATTAATGAATGGGTCAAGCAGACACATAGTATAGAAAAAGGCTTGCCTAGCTACTTGATCATTAATCAAGTAGTCTATTTTATTTTATTATGTGTAGGATACCATGTGACAAGCAATTCAACTCTAAGGTTACAATTAATATGAGTTATTTCGAGCGATTTGAAAGTAAAATCTATAGTTTTAAATGACAATTAATATGATACGGAGTACTATTTAGATGTTATATATGGTGTTGATAACCACATCACATAAAGTGTCGATATCGACATACAAGAGACCGCTTGCTGATTCAATTGCTGAGATCGACAGAGTCTACCACCAAAGAAGGCGACTACTACAAAGGCGTGAATTAGAGGAAATAGAGGATACCGATTTCTCTAAATCTCTACAAAGTCTTTTCAAGGAAATCGACGGAATGGCAGAAGCTAGACCACTGAAAACATGGGTTCAACCCTCCAAGGATCGTATGAGGTGACCGGCGATTGTTCTTTCGTCTGCAACTCGAGATCTGGAAATCAAGAACCACGCATTCCAACAACTTCCGAGGTTCTATGGCTTAGCAAGGGAAGATGGGATGGGGTACTTGCACGATATCGATGATTTCGTCAACCAACTCCCACGATCCGGAGCTGAAATAACAACGGATGAGTTGCGGATGAAGGTTTTTGCTATGGAGCTTGACGACAGAGCCAAGTCATGGTTGAGTTCTCTACCAGCAGGCTCGCTGGCTCTTTGGTAATTTTTCAGACACTTGATTTAATGGATCTTAAGAAGTATATATTGCTAGGATCAATGATATGACAAATTCATAGGTCGATCAATTTGAAAAGAAATGAAATCAACTAAGGTAGCAAAATAAGGATGAGATTAAGCTGAAATCTCACAAAATAGAATATATATATTAGTTAACCACAATCCGATCACAGGGCTATTGATTTATATCAGAACAGAATATAATGTAGTTAAACACGAATACAATCACAAGAGTAGTGATTTGTTACATTAGTTCATATGAACTGGACTAACGGCTTCATACATTTTCATTTATGAGGCAGTGGGGAAATGAAGTTCATGTTGCCGGAGGAGTTGCGCTTCCATTACCACGTAAATTAATTGCGCATATAGTGCGCATACATTTGCAACAGAGGAATGTCACCATCAGGATTAACTGAGTAAGAAGTGGCTGGTATTTGCCCATAACTCGCAGCCGGAGATGGCCAAGTAACTTGAGGTTTCAGGTTATGATTGGTAGCCAGCAAACATCGAATTGAAACAGACTCCTCATTTACCTGTTTATGTAAAGGGTCAGTGGTTCAACATAGTTATCAAACCCAGCTGAGATTATGTTTTCCGTTGTGATAGAACACTTAATAGAAACAGGATACCCATCAGCAACTCGGGGAATGGCTAGAAATAAAAGCCCTGTCACACAAATACAGGATACTACTGCAACGATTCGGAGACAATCATGCTCTCCGAGTGTGACTAGGGGACTACCATAAAAGTTGCTAAAGCATATAAAGGTGTTGAAACTTAGGACAAACTTCGGGAGGCCGGATGTTGGACAAGTTCATGAATGCACGAACATCAGTCGCTGAGTAGAGACAGGCCATAATGAAGTTGAATAACTCAATGAACCCAGCATGCGTAACTCCAGCAACACTGGGGAGAAAGAAGCTAATGTAAAACTGAACGGTTCAGTGATTGAGGGATCGGGTTTTGGGAGGTTGATGTCGAAGACCTCACTCAACATGGCAATCAAGCGTATGGTGCATACTAATCTCGTACACAAACTCTACATATTACCTGCCTGTTTGCAAATTCTTCTGATTATTGGAAGTCCTAAACAAAAGATTATTTATTTTCTACCTTCAAGAATCAGTGTTGAAAATACCCTTTTGAACAGGCACTGTTCTAGTTAACTACTTTGTTTTCAAGTAGTTGATTGATTGATAAGAATCATATTTATACCTGCGAATTTTGAATTCTTACATGGCAATGCATATATATATATATATATATATATATATATATATATAGATATATATATATATATGACTGCAGGAGTTTCAACAAGAAGCTGGGTGTAAGCATGGCGTTCTTCGTTGAAGAAAGCTTAAAAACAGGACATTTGTAAAGATTGGGGAATTAAGTGAAGAACATATATATGGATGAGATGAAGTACTAGTACATACATGAAGCTGAGGCAAAGAGGCCTCAAACAAAAGCATATTCAAATTAACTTGAACTGTAAAAGTAGTAGAGTAGAAGTTTTTCCAAGGATATTTGAGGAAACATTATACCCATAAAACATTAGTACCTTATCTAGGAGAGGAACCAGATGGCGGACACTGGGGGTGACTAGCGAGTGTGTATATACGTGTATGATTCACCTGATCAATCAAGCGGAAAAGGTGAAACTAAACTCTCGACATATAAATGAGCACGAGCATTCTTCCACCCAGTACACCATGTCACATGTCTCTTTGATTTAGTTTTCGGATCATAAACAATGAAACCATCGCCTATCCAACATATTATCTCGCCCCTTAGGCCCATGCAAAATGGTTCACATCTAAATCGTGAGTAGCCATGGAAGTTGACTTTCATTCTCGCTAGCAGATTCCAGGATTCTTTCGATCCATATTCCTTCATAACCCAAACTTCAACCCCCTCTTTGCACTGCAATGAAGGACATTTCACGCATCCCAGCATACATGAAAGACGTCCATCCAGTACTCCTATTGATTTGAGTGATTTCGATGTTAATGGGACTACATAGTCCGGTAGCTCAACCAATCCATGCACCTCGCTCCCTAAATCAAAGAAAGAAACGTCAAGTGCCAAACTGTCTTTATGTGTCGTCGTGCACCAATGTAGGTTCCCATTCACAAACTTTGCGGGACCCAAATCACCGCGGACAGTAACATCCTTTAAAAAATCGACTTTCTTCCAAGAATTAGTACTCAAACTATATAAGTTCATCACATTCTTCACCCCTTGATGAGCAGTTTGGTCATACAACGACGTCACTGTGGTCAAAACCTTGTAATCATTGTTTGCCTCATCATAACCAAACCCACCTGTTGTAATTTGTTCATCAACAAGCATGTCTAAACAAGGCATTTGATGAGACTTTTTTGTTGCAGGATTCCACAATAGAAAGCGATTTGCAAGTTTTCGAATGCAACAGAGGCCATTGCAAGTTCCCACAATTTCAAGATTATCACGGTTGTTGTTGATGAATGTAAAATCCAGCTGATAATTTTTATCATAAATCCAGGAGCGAAAAGAAAGTAATACGAACAGGTTATTGGTCATGCAATCTAGTGGCAGGGGATCTGGAAACACAAGTAACCTAGCATGGTGGGCCACATTCTTTGCCAAATTCTTGTGATGAGATTTAATGAAATAATGCTCTCCGATTATCATAGAGCACCATGATTTCGAAACGCACATGAATTTCAACAATGATTTGACCGGTAGACGAGATAGTATTTCTTTAATCATCTCATCGGGAAGAACCTGAATAGCTGATGGCTCATAAGGAACGTGTTCAACAATTGATAAAACTCCATGCGATTGCTCCATTGTTGTTTCAGACATTTACTAGATCTGTAGTAATTCTGATTAGAGTTAATCAGCCCCAAACTTTATTTATACACGTCATAAAATAGCTTTTTGTTGGATGGATTAATTTAATTTGGCAGTGTGTATATATTTGTGGTCCATGTCTGGCCCAATAAAAATATTCCGCATAATAAATCTTCACATTTGATTTTGTTTCTTTCGGGCCAATATTCATTAAGTTATACATACGGACGAGAAAACAATACGTATAAAATCTTTCAGAGTTGTCAAGTTTATATTTCGTGTTAAAAAGTGAAGTAAACAAAAAATAGGAAAGATTTTTATACTTATTTCACCGGTTGTAGTAGTAGAATTACAGAGGACTCAAGAAATCAAGATCGTATTCCACTTCAACAAGAGTAAAATCCATCCAGATAACAACATTTATGAAAACAAAACAACAATTTGTCACATTTTTGCTACACTGACTAGGGAAGATACACTTCAAAACTTCTCTCCTTCTTCTCGCCACACATGGGGCACGCCTCGGTGACAAAATCACAACTTACACATATGCAGATATGGCTACACGGCAACATCGTAACCCTAGCCCTCTTCTTACCACACACTGTACACTCCAGTTTCACGTTGCCAAGCCTTATCCGATCCACATAGTATGGTTTCTCGTCGTCCTCATCCTCCACATTGCCACTTGCCTTATTCGCAGCCTTAATTTTGTCGCTAAGGGACTGAGCAGTACGTTCAAAGCCCTTCACTTCGTCTGCTAATGATTCAGCTTGCTGCTTGTAATTCTTCACCTTCAGTTCCAGAAATCCCGCCTTGCTCATCACACGATCCAATTGCTCTTCTTTATCATGGACTAACTTCTCCACTAACTCCTTCGCCAGCTTCTCTACCATTCCAGGTACTGCTACAGACTTCAAATTTTTGCCCTGTGTCGATCAGATTGTAAATCAGATAACACATATTGCGCAAACGAAATGTATTCACGCCTTTAAAGGAAATAGAAGCAGGATAGGAAATTGGATGTACTTACAAAGTTTGTGAAAATCGGAATACTGGGATGGTTCCTTCTATACTCAGCCTCCGCACGAAAATCCACGGGACCCATCAGGGTAACTTTCAACAGAGGTTCTTGTGATGCAGACCTGCCCACGTTAGAATCATGTTGCGGTGGAGGCAGTAGCTGCTTTGCTGCCTCAGGGTCATGCTCACGAACATAAGCCTCAGGGTCAGGGCCTTCCATCAGAGCACGAAACAAGGAGCCTTGTTGTGATTCAGAACTTCCAACGTTAGGATCATTTTGCGCTTCAAGCAGTGGCTGCGATTGCTGAGAGTGGGGATTGCGAAGATAAGCCTCGGGGTCAGGGGCATGCATCATGACTTGAAACGACTCAGGTAGTGTGTCATCCAACAATGCAGAAGAAGTGCCACCGTTAGGATCATGTCGTGTTTCAGGCAGTGGCTGTGCTTGCTGAGAGTGGGGATCACGAAGATCAACCTCGGGGTCAGGGGCATCCATCAGGGCTTGAGACGACTCGGATAGTTGATCATCCAATGTAGAAGTAGTGTCAACGTTAGCATCATGTAATGTTGGAGGCGAATCCGGCCCTGTCACAAATTCGGGAATGTTGCCATAGTCCTTAACCTTCTTTCCCTTGCCGTGGTCAACCATCTTTCCCTTGCCATTGTCCATGTTGTTCGACGTTTGATATGAAAGAGGAGTTATACTTTTCTTACTTTTACAATGTTGAGGGTGCAGAGACCGTGAGTAACTGGGGAGGGGATTGAGATTGAAGAGGAGAATATAAAGAAACTGGAACGGTGTGAACATTTGGAGGAGACGATGTGATGAACAGACGTGAACTTTCATGATGCAACACTTGGTCGAATCAAGTAACTAAAAAACCCATTCAAAACGAAAAGGTGCCTCGTTTTGAGACGGATTAGTAATTAATTAATTACGATTCAGCCATTGTAGATATTACATTTTAGCCTCGTGTTACGTTAATTGTAACAATTTCTAGTGTTTAGTTAGACCCCTAATATCTAGATCCAAAACAATATGTTTCATCATTTAATCGTAACATTTGAATTTATTAGAATCCTCAATTATCAAAAGTCCATTGATTCTGTAAACTCTAAACTAAACAAATTAAAACATTATATATACGGGCTGTTTTGGGAGAGGGATTTCGGACATAATTTTCGATTTTTCATCGCCCAAAAAGCCAAAATCATATGTCTGGCTCTCGGAGTGGATTTCGTCCAAAATAAAAAATCCATCACTACACCATACGTTTTCTTACATTATGATCACTACCAACTACTCCAAATCCCAATTTTCATACATCATCCCTACTATTATCACTCTCACCCCTTACATCATCCCTATACTGAAACTTACTAAAATAAAAAATTATAAATCAAAAACACGATTTCAAAACTCATATTCTAAAATTTTAACTTTCAACCAAAAACTTCAACTTTCACCAAAATAAAAAATCCTTCTCCCAAGCAATATCTTGACAAATATCCATGTGTATTAATTCCACCTACCAAGCTCGTAAATATATCTGCAAACTTACACAATTGCATGCGTAAACAATATTTCCATTATGTATTTTGTCATTTAAGTCCTAAATCTTTTAAAAAAAGGTGCGAGAAAAATGAGTTAAACGCTCTACCACATGAAACCCATAATAGGGCAAAAAACAACAATAAACCCAGAACCCCTGACAGCGCAAAAAAACAACAACGAACCCCTGATAGCGCAAAAAACAACAACGAACCCCTAATAGCGCAAAAAATAACTACGAGTTTAAAACACTCTACGTAGGTAAAAACTTCTAATAGCGCAAAAATAAACTAGAACTATACATGTTTAAATTTGAATATGAATTTATTCCAACACAAAAAGAACAAATCATATCATATTTCTTATTGAATTATTATTACTCTATCCGTTTTTGTTTAAATTGTTTACGTTTGCTTTTGGAAAGGTTTTTCAGAATAAGGTTGGTATAATGAATGTAGTGTTTGGTTTAGTGGGATGACCACAGTAAAATTGTGAGATAAAAATTTGCCAAAAAAATAATAATAACGTAAACAATCTAAAAAGAAATGCATAAAAAATTTAAAAAAACAAATGAGTATATATAATAGAATTTAAAAAAGGAAAATGTGTGGAAATTAGTGTAATGTGTTGTAGTAAATTAATTAAAACTATGTTCTCTTCGTATCGTATGAAATCTCATTATTTTCAGTTCAATTCAATTATGTTCAGTTTCATTCAGTTCTCTTCAGCTTTGCTTAGTTAGTTAGTTATATTTTATACTACAAATAAATTATGTTAAGTTCTGTTCAGGTGTATTCAGTTCTGTTCAGTTCAGTTCAGTTCTGTTCAGACGAAAAGAACAGTTTCTAACACGTCACGTTAGTAGCTAGGTTTTGATATAAAATACAAAAATGATATAAACAGGGAGCAGCTAGCACACACAGTCACAACGCAAACGCAGACACATAAAGCTCATCTCCGCCGCAAATTGTTAATTGTTCGGCCAGGCAAGTCGCCACCAGTTACGGCGGTATGTCATTAGATCTTTTTATTCCGATGTTATGCTGCGTTTGTTTCGTCACTATAACTTTTTGCGGATCATCAATTCGTTGCGGGATTTGAATTGTTTTGTATCAACTTCGATTATGTTTTGTATCAACATTCAACATAACTCATGTCGACTTCGCTTATCATATTTATATTAATTATATAAAAGACAGGTTGATATTGGTTGAATATGAAGAAATTATGTTATAAAATATAAACCACTTAGAATGATCCATTTTCGTCGCATAGATATCGCATTATTTATCAAAAAACACACTACAAATTAATATTGGCTGAATATGATGAAATTATTTTGGTGCGGGGTGGTCGCATTCTCATTAACTTAGCCTTTGTTTAACGTTGCTATTCATATTACTCCCTTCAACTACAGTCAAGATTCTCTCATAAATAAAGCGGCATATAATTTCCAGTAGCAAACTGACTTTAGTGATTGTTTTAGCCAGGGGGAAGTCAAGATTTCCGAATTTATAGGGCCAATTTATTAAAAGTAAATTAATAATTTAATAATAATGATAAACAAAAAAGTTTAAAGGAAAATTTTATTGGATTTCTTACCCATTTAGCCAAATTTTCTTATAAAATTAGATAATTTTATTGAATTCTTAACCAATGTAGCCAAATTTTATTGTATGATTAGTTTATTTAACAACATTTTAACATTAACAAATAATATTGGGTAGGACACATATTGAATTTATTTTAAAAATACACAAATAATTTTATTTTTGTACATTAAAATACTTATAATTTTTTATTTTTTTATTAAATTTGGTGGGGGGGGGGGGGTGGCTTCGCCCCAGCAGGTTTTAGCAAAACTAATTGATAAATTAGCTGGTATTTGATAAGTTAGTTCATAGTTAATAAGCTAACTGATTTTATATGAAATGTATGTTTGCCAAAACGGAATGATAACGGTGCATACTAATAACTCATAAAGTGAATGGAAGCTAATAAGGGACTTGCAGTTGACCAGGCAGTTTATTTATAATAAGTTATATTTAGTAATTAATCTATTAAATCAGACACCTTATTGACACTCAATAAATAAATTTATTATCCTCAAACAGTCAAATAAGTTGAAATAACCTTGTGACTGGCACCAAATGCACACTAAAATTCGCTATAGCTTACAAACTCATTCGTTACACTAATTAAAATTAGTTACATTATCATCTACTACCTTATAAACTACCATCTAACTCATAAATTATCAACTATCAGCTAGTTTTGGTAGACGGGGCCCGCCTAATAGCTATTTATGCCATTTTCACAATTACTCACTTTTCTTTTATAGGTGTCAGATGAGATTTTAATTGAGTGATGGTCGGCTCGAATCATCATACGATTATGCTGCTCCTGATGGAGGAATTGACCAGTTGTGTGGCTTTTTGGTAGGGACATTTGATTTTCATCTAATATATCCATAAACTTCACTAATAAAGAAGACGGAGAATCATCTTAAATAGCTAAGGTTGCAGAGAAATAAAAAGAACGATAAAGAACAATTTATGTATGACTAACTTATAATTAAAATTTTGAAATTTTAATACTCCCTCCGTCCCGGTGATAAGCCTACGTTTGCTTTTTGTACGGTTTTTAATGAGAGGTTTTGTTTGATAGTGATTTATTAATATAGAATGGAATGTGGGTTAATATTTAAATGGTAGTGGTGGGAAAATGATTAAAGTAAAGTGTGAATGTGGGGACAATGATTAAAGTAATATAAATGGTATGTGGGGTACCTTCCAAAAATATAAACGTAAATAATTGATTGGGACGATCCAAAAAGGAATACGTAAAGAAATGAGTGGGACAGATGAGTAGTTTATAAATTTTCGTTATAAGAATAATTTTAAATTTAAATATTCAATCAACACTAAATTAACTTGAATTGACTCGAGCCAAATGGACATGATTTGAAATGTTTCGAGATTTATGATTTGAACAACACCTGAATATTATTAAGACCCGAAATCCACAAAATTCAAATTCCAAACATTTAGATCCGATTTGAAACAAATCACTGACTCAAAACAATTCCATTAGAATTCGACCTGTTTGCATATCTAACAACCCCTCAAAACACAGAGGGTCCATGACTTTTTAGTGACAATTAATGGCTCTAATTACATAAACAATCCCACTAGATTAACAATTACATTTTATTTCAAAATCACATTTTTGTGTTGACCACCCAAAATCAGATTTGCAAACAAACAAGGCCTTAGGCCTGGCCTTAAAAGAAAGAAAAAAACATGTCTAAACAAATCATGATTTTTTTAAATTTAATTTATATATACAACGTTTTCTTGTTTTTTTCTTCTTCTTTAAAGTTCCAATTTATGTTAACGTTTTCTTTAGCCTTTAATTATTTTTTTTTATTTTACCTATGCTCAGAGTTCGGTGTGTGCAAGGTTCAGATAAAAAAAAAATCAGACAATAAATCGAAACTCTGGAATTATAAAATTGATTAGTAAATTGAATAAATTCAATAAGACCGCACCAGCACTCCACCAGTACAGACAAAAAAAAAGTAAAAAATAAAAAAAATAAAAACTTTTAAGGCCTATTTTTCCAAAAAATAAATAAATTATATATATGTATGGTTTATTCACTTCATAGCTTCTTCCAGCAAGAAAAAAACATGCCTTAAGTTATTTAGAAAAATAATTTAAAAGATATGTATTTATGTAAGCTTGTATATATGTTAAATATACTTAAAGAAATGTTTTTATGCATGTAAGCATGTTTTTTTTTTTTTAAACAAAAATTTTAAGGCATGTTTGGTTGTCAAGATTGAATTTTGATAGTCAACCTAAAAATGGACTAGAATGTAATTGTTGTGACATTAGTTGTCCAATTTTGATATTTCCAGTCTAGTGGAATTTAAAATGATATGGATACCGCTAATGAACCCCTAAAATGTAATTTTCTCAAACACATATACAAAACACGTGTATTCCACCTAACAAGCGAGTGAACATATTTTGGAACTGAAACAATTGCAAGCGAAAAGGTATTTCGATTATGTACTTCCTCATTCAAATACTATTCTAAAGACTCTTTTTTAAAAGGCGCGAAAATTAAGTTTAAACACTCTACTACGTACATAAAAACTTAATAATAGCACGAGAATCAACTACGATCATGTTTAAACATAAATATTTTATGAATTTATCCGAACATAAAATAGAAAAATTTATGTCATCTTTCTTAGTGATAATGGTCGCTAATATCGAATTATTATATAAGTAAAAATAAAAAATAAAAAATTGTGTGAAAATTAGAGTATTATGTTGCTGTAATCACACATGACGTCACAGTAGCTAGGGCTTGAGATAAAATGCCGAAATGATATAAATTGGGAGGTGACTCTCACACTCACAGTCCCAAACACCACACACATAAAAACTATATAATCGCCATCGCCGCAAATTGTTAATTTTCCGGCAAGGCAAGCCACCACACACTTGTTCGATTCGGTCTGAATTTCGGTTGATTTAGAAACTGCTGGATTTGAATTGTTTCGTTTTGTTTGCTAGATGAATTTGTTGTGCCTAGGGTTCATATGTTCATAATTTTTGCAGATCATCAATTCGTTGCTTGATTTGAATTGTTTTGTATCATATTTGATTATTTTCCATGTTGATTGATTATATTTCATATCCGATTGATTAGTATTTTTATGTATACACTGGATCATCAGATTTTGTTAATTCATTCCTTACTGCCGATTGATTATTTGTTGGATTTGTAAGCTTTCTGAATTTATGAATTGGTTGAATTTGAATTGTTTTGTTTGTTTTGTGTATGGAAACTGTGTTAATTCAATGATTTGTGGTTGATTATGTCGATTTGTCTTTAACTTGCATCGATAGATTGATTATGTCAATTTGTCTTTAACTGCATTGATAGATAAAACAAATTTTTGTGTATAGAAACTTTGTTGATTCGTGACTGATTATGTGGATTTGTCTTTAACTTGCATTGATAGATACAAATGTATTGTGTATAGAAACTCTGTTGATTCAATGATTCGTGGTTGATTATGTCGATTTGTCTTTAACTGCATCGACAGATACAAATGTCGATTTGTCCTTAACTTGCATTGTTAGATAGTTAGATACAAATGTTGTTTTGTGTATTGAATATTTGTTGATTCGTGATTGGTTATGTCGATTTGTCTCAACTTGCATCGACACAAATGCTTTGTGTATGGTAACTTGTTGATTTCTGATTCTGTAGATCTGTCCTTTTTGCTCCTTATACCACTGCATGTGATGATTTAATATTTCATTTGCATGTATCGTATCAACAAATTTTGCTAATTCATTCATCATGGTCGATTAATTGTTTTGCTGGATTTGTAAGCTTCCGAGTGTATGATTCTTTCATTGGTTTGTCTATTATCATTGAACTTGTTTATATGAGCTCACTGCTAGAGATTCGAAGTTCCTACCCAAAACTGCGACCTCAAGAGGTTGAAACTTTTGGAAGTTTGGTCTTTGAATGAGGTTTTAATAGTGGTAAACTGGTTTCCACCTTTGCTGTGTTAGAAACCTTTCATGTTGGTCAATGTGAATGGTTCAAAGTGAAGCATATCGAAATACATGCTCGTAAGACTCCCACTCAGATACCATACAGCATGATTCGCTCTTCAGTGGTTGATTCAGCTTTCAGTGGGCCAACCTCGAAAAGTTTAGTGTGCCTGGTGGTTTTCTTGGGACATTTGATCTCTCTACATGAACAGTTATATGTGCAACTTTGGACATTGGTCCTCCCTCTTTATTTCGACGATGTGTATAAGAAGACAAAGCTGGCAATCTTTGCACCTATTCTTAGCATTGCAGCTTTGTCTTGTACACATCGTCGAAATAAAGAGAACCAATGTCCCGAGACTGCGTAGTACTTCCTGGGGCCACCATCTTACTCTGCGAGACTGCGCAGGCGAAATTTCTGACGATCCTGAAAGTTGAATTTATTACAACTAGCAAGATATGATTATCAACGATTTCTCTCCTACTCAATTGTATCGATACTGGTGGTGAATAAATTTTCTGTTTGTGCCCGAGTTAACTGCTACAGTATATTACTTTTGTCTTCCTGTTAACATAAGGCGTGTCCTGTAACTACCGATCACACATGATATATATAGTACTTCAGTGTAGAGATTATCAACCTTACGCTTAGTATATGAACTAGTAGAGATTGTGTTTCATCGTCTAAAAGATCCAGTTCTATTTTGTTCACATTTACTTTGTTTTTAATTAGATTACAAATAATTGTGTTGAGTTCAATTTCTGATCATATGAAAATAACAACAGTTTTTAAGATATGGACAGTTTTTAAGATATGGTTAATTAACAAAATCAATATCATTTGCTTTAGTTAAAAGAACAAATAATGGTTACTCTCTCGTTCTAATAGTTCTTCTAAAACGAATTTACTTTTACGAATTTTGACTGTATTGAATATACATAAAAGTAGTAATTGTCAAATGCCGTTTAGTATGCAAGAAACAACAATGCTCTTCCAAGAGACGGGTAATTAAATGAAACGAAATCACTATTGTACTCGGATGTAAATAAAATGCTTTACATTCTGTTAGCCGAAGTCACGTTGGTTCATTTGGGAACGAAAATGGCTCGTAGGTTTAATTTCTGGTTGAGAGTTGCAAAATTGTTTTCTGTGGAATTAAGAAAGCGTTGCAATCTCCAATTACAGAAACAAAGTACTTGCAACAATTGTAGTTCAATAATAACATAGGGAATAAAGCTCATAGACACAACCAGTCTCAAAAACCAACCCAGTATCATCCAAGGATTTAGTACACTGATTTGGTGGCAAATCACTAGTAGAAGAAAAACACCGAGCCGACTTGGTCTTAATATTATTATTCAAGTTCTATATTTCAAGAATCTTGGGCACTTGTTTGCTAAAACGCGGAAAACCAGCTTCCGCAACCGAGTACAAAAGAGTAAATTTGAGTTAACAGCAAATATGGATAAACAAACTCAGACAGCAGGTTGAAGATCCGTCTCTATGTAGGCGTTTATCCTGTAAGAGCAGCATTAGGGCACTGTGTACATCTATGCCAATTTGTGCCTCAGCTTTCTCCACATCAGTTGATGCTGTGTTCATCTTCTGTTGGAATTCAGCAAGCCCTTTCTGCACCAAATTTGGATCAATCTGCTCTACTGGAGTGGCCTCAATAGCTATTATATCAGCAATAGAGTTGGAATGGACAAAAGCAAACCCACCGCTCAAGAAATACTTGGATACATCATTTCCTTTGAACCGATAGGACAACTGGACACACCCATTTGTCCAGTTGTAGCCGGAATTATGACCATATCAACCTGAAAAAAAAGGACAAATATATTGTAAAACAGTCATCATCAATCTTTTCAATATTTTGTTTTCTGCTCTTATTTCCTAAGATGATAATACAATCAAGTCTTGTGGTTAATACGATAAAAGTTCATGAATTAACTGCAACTTTTCAGAATCATTATGAATCACAAGTCATAATAAAGAGTAAGTTAAGTATTTGATCTCAGCGAGGATCAATACCAGCTATCTACCTTAATTTACCCAAGGCGACTTTCATTCAGGTAGGCCGTAGGCCACTGTTATAGTAATAGAATAACTCTCAGAACCAATTCCATTGAATTCAATGTTAAGCCTCTTGAAGGTGAAACAAGGGAATATTCACAATATCATTTATACAACCCACTGAGTCACTTACACTGGCATCAGCTTCCCAGAATTACAATTTTAATATGAACAATATTATAATTCTCAATGCTGATCTTAGGTAGCTACATTAAATATAGGTGGTCCTAGTGGCAAAATTTGCACATGTGCTATTTTTACATATAATTGTTAGATCTATGATCATGAATCTCCCACCAAACCAACAAAAGCTTCACAGTTCGGTGGAAAATATATGACTGGGCTGTTCTTTCTTAGACCAGGAAACAAAATTAACATGCCACATTAAGGAAATAGTTTGCGACATGCCGACACATTAGACAGTGAAAAC
Organism: Plantago ovata; assembly: GCA_028274465.1. Classification (NCBI taxonomy): domain Eukaryota; kingdom Viridiplantae; phylum Streptophyta; class Magnoliopsida; order Lamiales; family Plantaginaceae; genus Plantago; species Plantago ovata. The sequence continues at coordinate 103,941,806 of CM051456.1, read as the reverse complement.
AACTAAATTTGTTTGCAAGTTAATCAAAACAATCAAGTACATTAGTAATTAGAAATGTTTCTTACAGGAAGCAAGTAGTTTAAAACTCCTAAAAGAAAACAGTCTAACAGGACAAGTTCCAGTTGTGAACAACTCTAACAATATTGCTACGGCGCTGACCAAAAGGGAACTCGAAAATTATAGTTCGTGTCCAGGCCAATCTGTATCCTTGAATTCGAATTATGAAGCACTTTCATAGTATTACCTATGTCATATGATTACTTGGATGCTAGAACAATCCTACCCATTACTCATGAGTCATGAATGACAGTAGCAGAATTCTTTAACCATGAATATCATGCTATCTAGCTCGACATCTTGCAGACTCTCTTTCATAAGTTCAAGAAGCTATCCAAAACCTTGATGCGTGCAAATCACGACAGTCATGAACGAGATTATAATTCTTAGTTCTGATTTTATGTAATGTTGGTTCATGTGACATTTTCACATAGAAGGCCAGAATGTGATCTATGATAAAGAGACTCTGACCAGACCACCAGAAGCCTCATAATTTGGCAGAGAATCTGACTGGGCTGTTATTTCTTAGACCAAGAAGTAAAATTAACATGCCAACATTATGAAAATAGTTCAGGGCACAAAGATAGTAGCAGAAATTCCAAAGTAAAAAAGACTTCACAGACAAACTCAGCACACAGATACTGAAAAAGAAAACCCTGTTTTGTTAGCAACTTAATCAAAATAGTCGAGTAATTACATAGTTTCTTACAGCAAGCAACTTTATCGAGACTAGTAAAAGAGAACAAGCCGACAGGAAAGTTCCAGTTAAACCAATTCTAACAATATCACCAACCAAAAGGGATCTCAGAAGCATACTTGATTTATGCAGCCAACACGAATCCTTGAATCGGACATTTGGAGCATCTTCATAGTATTACAAATACCATTTAACAATCCTACTGCTTACTCATGTGTCATTAATAACAGAAAAGTTTTTAAAAGCCAAGATAAAACTGCTGCCTAAGCCTAGTGTATAACTTAAAGATACTCATGCCAAATAACTGATACTCTCTTCCCAAAGCTCAAGAATCTACCCCAAACCTTAATCTATTGCAACCAGACAGACAATCCAACTGCTAGATTCAAGCACTGTAGACAAGTTCCAAGGGCAAAAAGCTTTGAACAAAACCTTATCGGATTCCGGTTTATGCTAAAACTCATATGCATAATAAGTAACAGAATTTGTTAACAGGCATGAAGACCATCCTCGAACCTAAACCTAATACTCCGATATCATTTAGATATTTATATATTTTCACTCTCTTCCCAAAGCTGATCAAAACTTTACCACAAACCTTAATCTATTTCAACAATGTACATATGCCAGACAATCCAACTAATAGATTCAACCATTGTCAACAAATTCCAAGGGCAAAAGCGTTTAACAAAACCTTTTCCTAAAACACATAATATGCATAATAAGTAACAGTAACAGATTTCTTTTAACAGACATGAAGATCATCCTGGAGCTTAAACCTAATACTCCGTTTATCATTTAGATACATTTAGATATATACACTCCACATACCGATACTCTCTTCCTAAAGGTCTATAAAAACCGAATCACATGGCCAAACCTTAACTGTTAGATTCAAGCATTGTAAACAAATTTCAAGGGCAAAAGCATTTAACTAAAACTCATAATATGAGTAAGTATCATCTGGAAGCTAAACCTAATACTCCGTACATCATTTAGAGATATCCAATCCACATCATTCCCAAAGCTCAATAATCAACCAAAACCTAATCTCTAGCAAAATGTATGACAATCAAATCACAACACTAGATTCAAGCTGTTATCAGAACATTCTCAATTCATATTCAAGTATAGGTGCGGTTTCAGTATTTCCATTTTGTTATCTAGTTTTCTTATGTGGAACCATTTCGTATTCTCAATGAGCTGTGCATTGGTTGAGGCTGTGGCGAATGAGGATCTTAAGTTAAGCCGTATCTCGAATGAACCAAGTTTTGGCTTATGAACTACATTTTGTCTGAATTGTTATGATAAAAGGCCGGCTTGTTATTTTGACTCTCACATTGTATCTCGCCTCTGTTCTGTGATTTTATGCCATGAGTGTAGTTATGAAGTTTTTTCTGTTCAGATCATCACTGTGCTAGACTATGTAAACTATGCAAGTACTGGGTTGGAGAGAGTAATGTAGTACAGTAATAGATGAACTACTGTAGTTGATTAAACAGATACTCCATTTATTACATTAACATTCAGAAAGACCATTGAACACACAACTTAAGATAAAAGAAACAACATAGACAGATAGAAAACATGACAAGAAACAGATCTACATTTCAGGAGTGGCGACATATAGATGATACTCCATCACCATATTATTAGTCTCCGGATCCTGTGAAATAGTTCTCTTCAAAGCTATCCCACGCGCCAAAAGGAGCTTACCCGTACCCCCAACAATCGACAACTCACCATCCCTCGCGTAAGCCACTAGCCGCCCCAAAAGTGTAAGCGTGCTCCCTTCATACTCCCCCTGGGTGAAGACAATGTTCCAATTCACGGTCAACGCTGTTTCATGCAAGTCGTCTAGTACATGAATCCCCTGGCATCTCCCAACCTGTTCTGACTCGAATTCAGGACCTGCAGTTATGAGGTGGTCGATAATCTGTGTTCGTCCAAAGTAGGTCGGGGAGTTGGGGGTAAAGGAAGCCTCAGCCACGTTGAAGACGGTCCTGTTGGGGCCGGATATCTTGTCTTGGATGTAGAAGTGGAACTCGGTTAAGGTTTCGCCCTCATGGAGGGGTATGGTTCGGGGTTTTTGGTAGGGTAGGGTTGAGTCAGTTGGCATGGCTATGAAGCTTCGGGCATGAGTATATGACCCGAAGATGTTTAGTAAGGCCAGTGTGAAGAGAATGAAGTGCGTTTGCATGGTCGCCATTGCAGCTTGCTTGGTGAATTTGTTAATTATAACTGGACATTTAAGGAGGGTATATATAGGTGATTTTTTCTTTCTTTTTTTTTATTACTTCGAGAATTTACTTCGGACTCGTGTGAGGCATGGGACTTTATTTTATTATTTTTTTTGTACTTCACAGTGACCAAAAACTGGCTATAAAGACAAGAAATGCAATTTACTTCGATTTTGATGACTTAATTGTTTGTATTTTAATACAGGCCCTCGCGGATCACATAAGGCTTATTAATTTACTACTCTATCTGTCCGATAATAAGTATACCTTTGATTTTTGCATGATAATTCATTTGATTTTTGCATGATTTATAATGAATAATTTTGTTTTTAATGAATAATTTTGTTTGGTAGTGTTGTATTAATATTGTACGTAAATGTGGGGTAGTTGATTAAAAAATTATGAGGTATGAGTGGAGATAAAATAAGTGTAAATGTGGAGTCCATATTTAAAATAATATAGATGGGATGTGGGTACTTTCCAAAAATGAAAAATTAAATAATTGATTGGCTCCAAAAAAGGAATACATAAAGAATTTTGCTGCTACTAGAACATTCTCGATTCTATTTGCCCCAAAACAAACACTAAATTCAAATCATAACGAAACATTTTCAATTTTCAAAGCAAAACAAACACTATACCTGTTTAGCATCCAAGGCGGCACTATAGGGAAGCACGAGGTTGACAGTGAGTTACTTAGTCGGAATGGTGGCGGGAGTAGGTGGACGCGCCGCCATGTAGGCGGATGGAGTTTTTGGTGGATCTATGTTGGGGATGGTTTTCTTCCACGCATCGATGAACGTGGAGCAAACTTTTGACCTTGTCGCAACATCATGGTGACCGAGTTGAGCTCGAAACTGAGTCAGAGCGAGTTGGGGAGGAAGATGATTGATGAGCTCAAAGTGAGCTAGGAAAACCTGGATTTTGTATACTGGGCCTACTTGTTTTGCTGGACATTTACAAGCCTAGTAGTGTGTAACCTGGCTTTTGTTAATAGGCCTACTTGTTTTGGAGCCCAATAGTGGTAAACTGTAGAGTTATTTACGAATTGTTTGGCGGTGAATTTTAAGATACGATTTTTGATTTTGATGAAAATTAAGTACTTTTGTGGAAGGTTAAGGTCTTGGATTGAGTTTTGAAAAATTGTATTTGGTATTTGATTTTTTTTTTTTTATTAGGATTTGCTATAGGTTCAATGTGAGGAGGTGAGGGTGAGACTTGAGAGAGAGAAGAGTATACTACTACTATATGAGAATGAGTGGTGTATGAAATTGTGGTTTTGAACTTTTAAGTAGGGATGATTTTGAACTTTTAAGTAGGGATGATGTATATGAAAATGTGATATTAAAATAATGTTGAAATTTTTATTTTGGGATGAAAATTCGGTGTCAAAACTGATATGTTGATTTTTGGCAACAAAAACTGAAAGATATTCTCGAGAGCCCACTCCCAAACACTCAGTTAAAGGTTTGACTTGGAGTGTATTATGAGTGTAGATTTTTGAAAGTCTAAGTTGTTGAGGATTGGGTGGAGATTTGAAAATTTGTATTTGGTATCGGATTTTTTATTTTTATATGTTAAGTATGTAAATAATGTATTGAAGTGAGATTGATAAATCATCACTGGGATCTGATCTTAGCATCAGGTGCAAAAATTTAGAAAAATGTAGATCATCTTGCTTTCCAAATCTTGGCCATGGTAGACTCCTTATTCATGTCTTATTATACAAAAAAGACACAACTCCATATTTGCAGTTAACATGTATAGTTTGTATCACCATTTAAGTTGCAAAGAATGACTCCAGGACTCAACATATTTATGTACAATTTACAAATGCGATTTTTCTGCGATTGATGCACTCGAAATTACCAAAATCACAGACACGATTTACAGATCCTGCTGTCGATAGATCAATCAAACTAGCAACAGTTGCAACGGCACAAAATCAGCGAAAAGAAGTGACTAAGATAAGGCCTTTCGACAGATTTCTCTTATGATCATCTTATCTGTAATGTCTTGAATGACAATACACTATCCAAATACGAGCTCGGTGAATTGGTTTTTGTGGCAGGACCAAATACTTCCCAGAAGCGTAATGTCTCATCTGCTGACGCTGAGGCGACAGTTAATCCATCGGGGCTCTGTCAAACACGAGTTAAAACAAGGCTAAGATGAGTCTATCATATAGTTAAGGATGGAACTCAAGTTCATATCAGGTTCAAGAAATATTGAACTCTTGATCTTAAGCAGCATAAACCTGAAATCAGACCTGAGATATTTGGAGAACTCTGTTAGTATGAGCTGTATACTTGACCAATTTAGACATGGACGGGTACTTCCACAAACACATCATGTTACGACGTTCAGTGCCATAGCCGTGTCCACTTAAAATCTCATTTTGGTGCCTATTCCATTGCAGGCCACTTATCTGATCACAGGAGAGAATAACTTTAAATGACACATCTGACAACATAAATCAGGTACATAGGTAGATTACATGCCTAGTAAGCAACTTAACTTGCCTGTGCTTTAGTGCCAGTGCTGCTAACGCAGGTCCCTTTTTGTATGTCCCATATCTTGATGCAGCAATCCCTTAGACCTCCACCAGAGGCTAAAATGTTGTAATTATAAGGACACCAGGCGAGAGCCTTAACTGAGGCGACATGGTTTAGTTCATACAGATGATGCATAGAGTTCAGTTTGCGTGCATCAAATATGAATATTCGATCATCGTCACCACCACTAGCTAATCTGTTACCCGTTATGGACCATTTCAAAGCACAAATTTCTTTAGTGTGGAGTTTGGACGTGCAGATTATACTGTTTCTTGCTCTCACTATAAAACAAAATGTCGGAAACACACAAGAGACACAGTTAGACGCAGAGTGTAAGTTGAATCGAAAAGCTGTGCAGATTTCTAAAATTTGATTACGTACCGTCATGGTTAATGATAGCTCTATCTTTGCCCCCAGTGGTTACTATGTGACCGTTCCAAGAGATGCATCCTACCCTACTCATGTGACCATCTAGGCGTCTGCACTGCGGTAAAACCGTAAAAGAAAGAAAAGATGAAGAAATCAGCAAATTACAGAAATAGGAAATCATCATACATGATATGGGATCAGGTCTTACAATTAGATCTACTTACAATCTTGCGAGACTCAGCATCATAGAGTGTCACATTTGAGGGATGGCTAAATCCTACTGCAATAGTCTCGGCATCTCCAGACCATGCTACACAAGTAGGATACCTTCCTCCATCTGTCTCTTTATGCAAGTGATTGACTACTCCATTAGAAGCATTCCACAAGTACGTTTTCGTGCCCAATGCAATGGCCAGGAAATTCGTTTTTCCCCAGTCCATGACGTTGAGATAGTAGTCATTCATAATGTTCAGTGCATCCAAAACATGAGACTCTTTCTGCACTTACGAAAGCACTCGATTGTCAGCATTTCTGGTGACAACCAGCAATATCTATCACAAGGGCAAATCGACAAACAGTTTGTGTGGATAATATTACCGCAGGGAATCGTCTTACTACTGCCTGCTTAAAACATACCAAATCCTCATTCAGCCCGTTTGATTTCTTCCTCGATTTCGGGCTTCCCCGGAAAACCATCATCTGAAATGGCCTTCCATCATTGTCTAGTTTCAGAGTTTCCAACTTCTCACGAAATCCTATCTGTCATTATTCAATCCAACCAAATACACTAAAAACCAAACCAATTGACACATTCCGTAACAAAATGAAAAACCGAAAACCAACTAATTCAAGAAGCGAGGGAAAATTGAGCAAGAATCGGAAGAGTGACGTACGATAGAATTGGGTTTGGAGGGGTTTCTGGGATTCCTGTTCGTCAATTCACTCCGTGCTCGATCAAAATCCATTAGGCTCCTATTCGGTATGAACCTATCGCCCTGTTTTTGTACACATACGAACAGAGTAAATATAAAGAAATTGAAAAGGATTGATTGGGAGAAAATGTGGGAAGATGTTGCGTACCGGAAAATCGTACTTGATTGGACTGTCGTGGAGACGAGTGGGGGAGTACCAATCGGATTGGAGTCTCCAATCGTAGCCGGTATCCACCATTGTTGATCAATTGAACTCAATCTATATGTGATCGCAGAGAAGAAGAAACAGAGTATTTGGGGATAATAGTTCAGTTTGTTAATCTGAAGAATCTTAATTGTATTTTCGCGCCTCTTATGATTTTGTTCTACATTTTATTACTATAACCGATAGAAACAAAAGTCGGTGTTCTTTGCGAAAAAAGGCCAAAGAAAGAAAGAAAAGAAAAAATAAGATAGAGATGAATCCGTGATAACAATGAAAAAATATACATTAAGATGGATTAGGTGGTGTATTTACCCAAAAGGATAAACTTATTTGATTTGGTATAAGTATGTGTAATGTTCCGGGCGGATAACGTGTTTTGAAAGCGTGCGTTGAATGAGACTACATGTTTACGATACCGAGGGCAAACATGTAATTTTGGGAACTTGGTTGATGATATAAAGAAGGTACTAGTTGACAGTTGACACAAAGGGGTGTGGGTGTTTGTTGGGGTTTATCCTTAGAACCCATCTCAGCTATCTTATCATCTTCTATTGTGTGGCTTCATAGATCTAGTCCGTCTTCAATCCCGATCACCATTTCTCTGATTTCAGGTTTCTATTCCGATCAGCGAATCAGGCAAAGTCTATTTCATTTTCATGTTATTTTTCCTTTTGGTGTTATTGCGAGAATCAGTGAGCAATTGCTGCTACTAGTTAATTGTTGGTTTGTAATCAAACTTCAACCAAACACACACTAAAATAAAGACACATGCTATCACCACAAACTTTAGTATTCATATATTTTGTCGTACAAACATGTTTAAAACTGTCCTACACATATTATTTGAATCGCAAACATGGGCACCGGTGTGCCAATTCTAGTTAGTATTGTAGTTCAAAATTCTTCCCGTGATTGGTACGGTGGAGGAATGTGATCCTAAGGGTATTTGTGATTGGTGGGTGTTCTTTGATGTTTGTTGGTGTTGGTTTTGTTGTTTCCTTGGTGTGGTTGTGTTTTGGTGGTTCTCCCCCGTTTAGGCGCGGTCTTTTGTTGTTGATGGTGTAGTTTTTGGTCCTCTCCTCCTAGTGGAGGTCTCTCGGCTCCTTTTGTTCTTTGGTGAAGACTTTGGCTAGCTCTTGGAGCTCCTTGGTGGTTCGAAGGGTAGTTGTCACCTTGAAGTGTTTCGGTTTTAGTTGGCTAGTTGAGCTATCTTTAGTCTCTCTAGTTAATTTGCTTGTGTCTTGGTTTTGTTTGGGTAGAAAATAAAAAATAGAGCTAGTATGAGTACTTAAAAAAAAGTAGGCTCGTCTAATAAAGTGAAATAGATTACACTTTTTGATATAGAAATATAATCAAATTATTATCGAATCATAAGAAATTGATCGGCTACAAGCAATTTACAGCCTATTAGCAGCATGTATAAGTGCCTGAATAATTGCAAATGCATTCTGGGAGGCTCCTTTAACATCACTTGGCTCCATAGGACCAAATTCATCATCACAAACATCAACACTACCCAGTGCCCCAGCAGTCCAAACGTTAAGTTGGGGTTTCACACTTGGATTATAAGACTTCAAAAAGCCCGCACATCTGTTCAAGCTATAAATGGATTGATTTAGTGAATCAACACAAGCCGCGGATCTTACTCTGGTACTACCGCTATTGTACTTTTGGGCTAAGTTCAAAGTAGTTTGGACGAAATTTTTTGATTGATCAACCGCGATGTTACACAGGTTAGTGTATTCGCACCACGAGAATGAGGGTCAGATCGCATAGCTTTATTGCACAAGGAGGGATTTCGTGTCTCGCCACAAACATCGCCAATCAAATTTGCGTCACTGTGACAAAGCAATACAAGCATTAGAGCAGCCAAAAGAAATATGGAGTATGAAGAATTCATCATTAATTTTTATTGTTTTGCTTGTTTTCAATATTGAAATATTTGAGGCTAGATGTGGGTTTATATAATAGGTGAAAGTAAATGTGTATATTATATTCCCATATATATATATGCAAAGATTTTTTACATATACACCAGTAGTAAGTATTTTTGTAAAGGCTAGTGATATAGTCAGAGCTAAAATTACTAATGCCAGAGTAATTTGTGCACTTTTAAGAATGATTAGTGTTTATAAAAGGTAAATTGCTCTGACATTAATAATTTTAGCTCTGGCTATATCACTAGCCGTATGTAAAATATCTTTATTATTATGATATACAATCACGTGATTTTAGTCAATCTTATAATCTCTATAATCTCCACTTAAAATGGCTCTTTCCTTCCTTTTTATATCTAGAATTTTACCATAACCAAAAGATATTGTACGTCTATTTTTATTTATTTATAGTATAATCTTCTGAAAAAATCAGACACAATCACAATCTCCATTAATTTAATTTTGACCGAACTAAAAGGGATATGTGTGATTGCAAAAAATAAATAAATGATAAAAAAAGTCGTTTTACGTATGAAAGTGCATTTGACGAAAATAAAAAAGAAGACGTATGCACCATGCACAATATGGAGCCCAAATTAACTTTTGCATTTGGCCCAAAACCTCAATTGAAAACTTGTAATGACGGGCAAATCCACTAAGCATCTAAACCCATGGATATTGAATTTTTCAAAATGTTTTCACATTAAATATAATCTCATAGATCTTGATTAATTTATGACTTCTGGCTGCAATTTGTCACAACTTGTTGCGGTTTAACTTGATTTACGTAGTTTGTAAGCTAGGTTGGCTTGTAGAGTTTACATACATAAATAGATGGACTTGTGAACTGCTTTGATTTAGATAAATCAATTGATAACAAACCTTTCCGGTAAGAAGCGGCTTGGTTTTTCCATGAGAATTGTGAACCAATGGATTCTAATAATATGATCAACCTTAGAGTAGAAACCCAAAGCAGTGGGATAATCAATCTCCTCTAGAAAAGCATTCATTACCGTTGGCCTTGTGTGCAGGGTGTGCAGGCGCGGAACCAGGAATGAAAATTGGGAGAGGGGGGGGGGGGCGAAATTACATGTACATCATTTTCTGAAAGTTCGACGGGTCAAAAGTTGAAAAATTATAAAAATTACCTTTATTTTTTTTTAAATCGTATATTCTAGCTAATATTCATTACCTCTGGAAAAGCATTCATTACCCACTGACCTTGTGCATACTGTTGAACATAGTCATTGATAGACACTGACTTTATATAGTTTTGAGTTGGACGATTAGATTGGCTCTTACTTGCAGTAATATCATATATGGTATACCATACACCCATCTTAACTCTTGCAACTCAATTCGGTGTAAATAAAAGTTCAACTTACTAAAAAGAACATGGTCATTCCCAAAATCTGGCAGACTTATTGTATTTGTGTAATTGTGTTACTTGTCACAGCTGCTCATTAAGCTTAAGTGGTAAATGAACAACATAAGATTCCAATCTAATATTGATTTTTGACAAGTATTAAGGAAAAATCTCTCAGAGTAGCTAGTAAACGAAACTTGTACTGGAGGAAATCATTTTGTACTGTTGTATTGATTCAATGAATTTGTACAAGAGAAAATGAAGATTAGGACCTGGACATCTACCACAGTGACAACCCTGTTTTGGCCTATAGGTTTTCAACTCTTTTAGCAACCTAGTCATGGCACCAAAGTACTCTTCTACAGACAGCTGAGAAGATTGAACCAAAGTTGCAAACTCTCTTCTTATCTGACAGATCCTAACTAACAAGGTCAGGTGAAGCATATCTTACTGCTAGCTTATCCCAAGTCTCCTTAGCAGTTAGCAGCATTCACATATCTTATGTTTGAAGCTACTCCTTACTGACTGAATAAAGAATCCAAGTTAACAGCAGATTTTTGCATCTAATCCATGGAAGATACAAAGGGTCTCCTACCTCAAGTTGTGGGATTGATCCATCAACAAAACTGTTGGTGTTGAAATATGTCCAGTCCGCATGTACGAACTGGAGCGGTCTAAGAGCGCGACGAAGCATCAAATGCCGTCCCTCAAGGGGCGCGACCACACCCAAGTATGTCACTAAGGTGTGGTTCGACCAACATAGGGTCCGACCATCACTAAGAGGCCAACCCTCAAGATAAGCTCACTACAAGGACAATGCAGCTATTGGGCTCGAGGAGGACCTTACGTCAAGGTGACACCCTCCGAGAGAAACTAGGCAGAGCACTACTCGGACCACATACGTAAGAGGAAGGCACGAGGACCAAGGGCGACCACCCATGGTCGCTCCCTGTGGGACCCGTGTTCCAGATTACTTCATGGGACCCGAAAAGTCTATATTGCCCTCTCAACCCTAGCCAAGATGTTTGGGCCAAAGCTCATGAACCTCCTTTATGGGCTTGGGCCTAAGGAGGCTTCAATCTCGTCCGGACACTTGTCACGATCCTACATGGAGTGACATTAAAATACTATGAGTATATAAAGGACTCATTCATTACCCAGCGGGTAAGCAATCATAGCTCTCACCTACCACTAACCCACCACATTTACTACTCGTACTAGGGAAGCCTCACAACTCCCTACACGTAAAGTCGTCCCTCCGGTTTGATCCTCGAAAAACCGGGCACGAGGTACTAACCCCCCTCCAGTCTATTTCAGGTACGAGGAAGCTACAAGAAGGATTCCTGTCATTTTAAGAGGAACACTACATGAAGAAGACCTAGAATAGTATATTGTGACAATTTACTGCGAACTTAGAAAGAAGTACGAATTACCCTTCAACATTTGGCGCCGTCTGTGGGAAGCGACACTAAAGGTCATTCCTAGCCCTGCTGGTCGAGCCAAGTACTCTCCTCGTGACACTTCACGATGATGACTCCCAGAAGAAGAAACCGTATTCCTAATGCACCACCCAGGAATCCTCCTCGACCCAGGGGCCATCCCCCTTCAAGTGGTCGAGGAGGAGGAAGGGCAGCTGCTCCAAGGGCACCGAGAAATAATAATGTTGCGAGGAATCAAGATTATACGGATGGGGCATTCACCAATGTCACTAATTCCCAAGAAGAGAGATCCGAGGAAAATAACCCGCAAGGAGTCCCGGTTGGGAGTTCCTATGAAGCGTTGAGAGTCACAAACAATGCCGCGCCGAGAGGGCAGCCTCCTCAAGTAGCAATTAATCCGCCTCTCGTAGCAGTGAATCCTCCTCAACCGGTCGCATTGAACTTCACCCTTCCTAATGGACGTGTAGTCTGACCATCAGATTTTGGGATGGGCGAAGCTCAATACGGCTTGTTCTTTCTTACTTTGCAAGGATATGTAGGGGATAACGAGGCTGCTAGAGTTAACGCAGAACTCCAAGCTCGAGGAGTACCACAAGTACAAGTACAGGAGCAACCTCGTGACACTTTGGTTGCCCCTCGCCAATCCCAAGGAAGAGAACCCGTAGTGCAAGATGAAGCACATTCAAGAGCCAACACAAGTCCAATTCAATCTCGACTTGGACCGTCAAGAGTCCAATCAGGGTTGGGACCACAAGGTGCCCCAGATGATTTGAGGGATTTGATTGATAGGAGGATACGCGCATCATTGCAAAACGTGGCTCAGCAAGAAAATCGAGCTCAGGTGGTAGCTACACCACCCACTCTCCCCAACCAAATCACGCCCAACCAAGTAACTCCTCAGAACCAACCCGAAGCGGTGGCGGAAAACAATGCCTTGAGAACTGTAGCTGAGGTAACCCCCTTGATCGACCCGATCACGGGGAGGAGGCTCACTCTGGAGGAACTCAACGCAAGGAAATTCGCACTTGATGCTCAGATAGAGACCCTACGGGGGACCATGCAAGAAAAGGAGCAAGACCAAGATCCAAGCCCGTTGTGCGACGAGATAAGGAGCCACCAGGCCAAAATCGAAAGAGGCTTCCCCACTTTCAAAAGTTATGATGGAACAAGTTGTCCGAAGGATTACTTGGTAAGATTTGGCACGAAAATGGATGCTTATTGCCACGATTCGAGGACCAAGGCACTAATCTTCCCGGCTAACCTCTATGGAGAAGCCATGAAATGGTGGTCGCGCCTTCCTCATCGCTCAATCAAGTCATATAGAGATCTCTGCAAGGAATTCTCTAAGCGATTCAAGAAGGTCATGAACACCAAGAGAAGAGTGAGGTACTTGGCCGAAATTGTTCAGAAAAACAATGAAGACTTGAGGGACTTCATCAATCGCTTTCATGAAGTAGCCCTCCAAGTTGAAGATCACTCGATTAATGAGAGAAAAGAATACTTGTATGGTAACACTACCAACATCAAGTTCCAAGAGGTGCTCTCAACATCCACTACAAGAAAATCAGGATTTAGCGACGGATGGCATCCGTCGCTCGGAGCGATCCGTCGCTATATACCATTAGCGACGTATGGCCCGTCGCTAAATAGGACGCCGCGAAAAGTGGCGTCGCTAATCCAAAAGCGACGGATGAATTTATCCGTCTCTAAATTTAGCGACGGATAAACTTATCCGTCGCAAAATTAGCGTTGACCGGGCATCCCATGGTTTCTTGTATTTAGCGACGGATAAGCTCACCCGTCTCTAAATCTGATTTTTAAAAAAAAAAATTATGTTTCTTTTAATTTATTTAATTCACCTACAATATAATAAAATATAATTTTTTAAATGCAATATATAATTTTTTAAATGCAATAAGGGGTGCTGCGAGAATCGAACTCGCGATCTCTCGCATTTAGCGAGAATCATACCACTAGACCAAACACCCAGTTTTTACACGAAAATAATCAAGAAATATACTAATAGGAAAGTATTAAACATAAAATAAAAGATATACATATCAAACACTTACAAACCAACCACTGTACAGAATAAAAAGATAAGCACATCCTAGAAAATTCTGCACAGATATATATTTATCTAGACAAAGAAAATAGGTAAAGTACTTTTTATTTATTCCCACGTAGAGTACTATTTATTTATTCCCAATAATACAAATCAATTTTAACAAAATTATTACAACACGTACAAATGTACAATACAGGTATAAAAGTATACAAGATCAACAAGAGACAAAATATTAATATCAAATTCAAGCTAATTAATTGAAAAATTGAAAAAAGTTGAAATGATTCCCAAAACTTAGGGTTTAGAGAACATACCTTAAATTGTAGATATGAAGGTGAAGGAGGAGGAGCCGGAGGCCGGTGCCCGGTGGTGGTTGGAGGCAACGCGGCGGCGTTGGTGGAAGGCAGTGGTGGTGGTGGTGTTGAAGTCACCCTCAAGTTTAGGTTCATCAATCCAACCAAGAAAGATCATTATCGTTCTTGTCTAGGAAGCTGCATTTAAACATCATTAAAAGAACTTACAGGATTAAGCTCAAGTACCAAACCTTGAATACTCAACACAAAAATCAATCTTTCTGTTTACAAATATACGACCTACAAAGTTTACATGTTTCACCATTATACCACCGACAAATTCAGAGCTACAAAGCATACAGTAGAATTACACGACCTACAAATTCAGAGCTACTAGTACCAAATTCATTCACCATTAATCATTAATCACAACACCAAATTCACTCAACATGAAACAGGTTTCTCCATTAATCACAAAACCGAATTCATTCAACATTACACCAATAACTCGCCCATCAGTGCCAGATTTCACCATTAATTGACGATAAAAAGCAATAGAAACAAATTAAACCTAAAAACCTATTGCTTAAATTGATCGAAAAATCAGCCCAAGCTAGAAAGAGATAACATGACAACTAACAAGGAAGATCTTCTATTGGCTTTCACCAAGCAATTGAAATGCATCAAGTGGCAGCTTATACCATTGTTACAGTCCGAAAATCAACGAATAACAATGAATTGGAGAAAGGAAGATGAATTAGGGAAAAGAAGTCTCACATAATAGAAATTGCGAACACTCCGCTGTAGTGAGGCGGTCGACAGAGGCGTAAAGCTTCCTCCGGTGGACGAGTAGCTAGGGCTTTTCCCATTTAAGAAGACGATAGAGAGAGTAATCGGAAGCTCAGACGAATCAAACCATGAAACTCTGAAATCTAAATATCGATTTGGTGGTGGTGTGCGGCGGCGGTGGGGCGGTTGGTTGGGGAAGAGGTGGAGGAGATGGTAGAGTAGAGATAGAGAGGAAGAAAGAGAGAAAATGGGAAGTTAAGAATTGATCAGATCTAGATCTGATCTTATCCCCTTTTTCTTTTCTTTTTTTGTTTTATGTTAGCGACGGATAAGTACCGATCCGTCGCTACAATAAATATTCTCTTTTCTTTTCTTTTTTCTTTTTTTTTTAAATTTTAGCGACGGATAGGCCTTATCCGTCGCTATATTTTATTTAATGAATTTTCTTTTCTATTAATTAAAAAATGGTCAACTCATATAGCGACGGATAAGTCCATCTGTCTCTAAATTTAGCGACGGATAAACCTATCCGTCGCAAATTTAGCGACGGATAAACTCATCCGTCACTAATTACCGGTCAGATTTGTATCCGTCGTTAAAATCACCGATCCGTTGCTATTTTGTGATGGATCGAATCCGTCGCTATTAATCCGTCTCTATTTGATTGTTTTCTTGTAGTGATCGTGTGTGGAGAATGAAGCACAACTAGCGAAAGTTTGCAAGGATTTCCTCGAGGCCGAGGAATTCTGAAAAACAGTCACGGTGAGAACCAGTCCCCCCCAGAAAAAAGGGAAGGATAAAGAAAAAGAGAAGGAGTACCCTCCTCCCCACAAAATCCCGGAAAGCAAAGAAAAGATCAAAAGCATGGTTTGATCAGAGAGGGCTACTCGAGGAATGATTTTCGGGACAAGAGGTCTCCTCCTAGGAGGTCACCTCCAAGGAGATATAGCAATTACACGGACTTAAATAGGACAAGATCCGACATCTTGAACTATATAGTCTCGAGGAAGCTAGACGTCTCCTGGCCACCCCCGATTCAAGAAAACCGAAAGAACAAGAGTTCGGAGAAATTTTGTCAGTTCCACAAGGGGAAAGGACATACCTCTGATGAGTGCGTCGAGCTCAAGATTGAAATCGAGAGGATGATACGTAATGGGCAGTTGGTCAACTACATCCGTAAGGAAGAACCTCTGACGATCCTACCTCCACCACCTCAAGTTGGGATCGAGCACCACCCCCAAGGGAATCCTCATTATGATGATATTCATAATTACAACAATTATGAAAACCGTCCCGTGAACGGAAACATCCACACCCTTACAATTGTCTGAGGACCCGTGGGAGGCGACACTCGAAATCAGAGGGAGATCACAGCTGATAATCTCAGAGTCCGAGATGTGAAGTATGCCCAAGCCGCACGACCAGGAACCGACGTCATCTCTTTTGACGATAGCGAGATACCTCTGAGACATGCCGGAGGAGGAAACATCTATGACCCATGTGTCCCGCTAGTGGTTTCCGTTGATGTTCAATCCTACAAGTTAGGAAGGATCCTCGTCGATACCGGATGTTCGACTAACTTGATCTTCACAGGAACTTTGAAAAGGATGCAAATGAATCCAAGAGAAGGGCTTAAAGAAGTGAGGAGTGCCCTGGTAGGCTTTGGAGGACAACCTATCATGCCACTCGGAATGATCAACTTGACGGTATCAATGGGAAGTGCTCCTCGACGAGTAACTCAACATGTTCCCTTTGTGGTCGTCGATATTTTGATTACTTCGCAGTCCTAGGTCGACCCGGCCTCTCTCAATTCCGAGCCATAGTGTCTAAAGTCCACAACAAGTTGAAGTTCCCCACTCCATTGGGAGTTGGACAAGAAGTAGGAGACATAAGAGAGGCATGGGAATGCTACAACATGTCAGCTAAGTCACTTCCAGGGTTGCCATCGGAGAGCCCAACCCGGGTCAATTACTCGAAGAGCAGCCTCTTGTTCACAACGCTCCTTATCGTTTCTATACGGTTCGGCGAGTGAAGAAAAAATCAAAAAAGCCAAGTCCGTCACTTAGGCGAAGGAAAGCAAGTCAAAATAAAGAGAAGGATACTCTGGTAGGAGCTGTGAATGAGCTCGAGGAGTATCAAGTTATACCCCCAATACCACCCTCTTCCAAGAAGAAGAAATTCTTTTTGGAAAACAAGATTGAAGCAAAAGAAAGTCTCGAAGAAATCCAAATTGTCGAAGGAAGTGCCGACTGTAAGAAAATATGGTCAGAGTTACCCCTAGGGTACGCAGCGGAATTTCAAAAATTTTCTTAACATGCAGGTTAATTGATCATGTATATAATGTATATAATAAACACATTAATCAGAAGACTTACAATACTCCAAAAGCAAGAATAGGTATTGAATCGATATGCCAATCGATGAAGTCTTCGTAATAGTCCGGTGAATCTTCTCCTTCGTCGAAGTCGAAGATATCTGCAATACTTTGATTATCTGCAAGACAATAAAAGTTAGTTTCTCTTTGAACCTCAACCATGGTATCCACGGATGAACAGCTTATCGGAAAGAATGCTAGGATATTCTTTATGTGGCCAAGAAGATGGGACGACAATTTTCCTCCGGTTGGAAGGTGGCGCGCGCGGCTAGAGGTGTAGGGGAGGAGAGCTTTTATTTTCTCTAAGAAAACTGGTAGAATAATTCTCTAAGAATTCGGTTAATCAGAATAATCTACAATCAACCATGTCAAAAGCTCTCTCATAGTCTACTATATATAGTAGTCAATAGAAGCCTAAAGAAGAATCAATTAGACTTCATAAAGGAATAATAATCTAATTCTTATTGCACAAGGAAACCAATCTAAGTCTAGATTCATTCCCAATCAAATTAAAACTCAATCAGGAAAATCTAACTTATCCCTTGACTTCTAATATGGGAAGGAGTCGAACTCCTCCCCATACTACTACTGGTCGCGCGGCTCATCAAGGGGGTTAGGTGGGTCCCGATTTTGGGACCCACTTATAATTCTAAGGCAATTCAAACTCCATGTAGATTTTGCCCATGTGCATATATTAATTCTAAATTAACATATCCTTTCAAATCAAACCCCTATTATATTTCTAAGATATAATCTTTAATTATATTTACATAAAGCACAATTAACCAGTTCAATTAATAATTCCAAATTATTAATTGAGCCACAAATAATTATAATTAATTCCAAATCAATTATAATTCATCGATCACAATTAATTCTAAATTAGTTGCGATTCCATCTTCAAGGATATTCGGATAAGCTGAATCACCACATAGTGTGACCCATAGGGCCTCATTGTATTAAGCAAGTGCTACACTAGGCAACATGGAATTACTAGACGGTTCCATTTGCAATATTAATACATGAGGACGTTTGAGAGGTTTCTCAAAGCAAACCCTTTCGTTGTGAAGTCTGTTGCGCTCAACGCGGCGATGGTAACGTCCCTTCATTTGACTGACTCGAATGCATCTAGGATCGATGAAGTGTCTATCCCAATAATACTTCCACGGGCGTCTTCAGTGAGTTGCTTGGTGAATCCAATATCTATTATGACTATCATAATAATATTGATACGCTGGCCAGCGGTTTAACCAATCACAACTATGAACGACTATGAGCAATGCTATACTATGCTACACGTGAGAGATGAATCCTTCACAGAATCACTTATCACCCCCATTTGTATGTAGCCATAATCCTGGATCGTGTCTTGGGTCAACTGCTTATTCAGAGCTGACATCGACGGGTCCACCAAGGATATGGGGCAACAAATGTGATGATAAAGTCCTGTAAGTCCAAAGGACGACTGGCATCACTTCGACAACTTTCCGGTTCCCATAGACACTTCTGTGTAGAGTATACATCGATGGGAGTTTCCGGTGGGTACTTCCATTGTTCGGTAATCACCCTTCGAACAACTATGCGGAGTTATGGGAACGTTTCTAGATTGTCTAACAATCCGTTCCGTGGCCGTGGGATCGGCTCACACTTGCTCTAACAAGTATAACCTCCACGCATACTAGTCTCACCTGGTTCATTCAGACCCCTACATCCGAGATGAACCTCGACTAGGGAGAGTTTGGGATAGATGATAACTCACATAGCTCCCACTATCTGTGTGGTCGGTCATCCATCCGAGGGGACATGTTTGATATCAATACAGACATGAATAGAGATATGACATGTCGTATGCCTGGTGTAATATAAATATGAAAGCGATACTCAATAGTCAAACAAACAAACATATATTATATTACGTTGACTTGTGTAATAGTACATATATGCCCTTAATAAGGGTTGTCTGCCCTTAATAAGACTGTCTCTAGGACATATACACTATCAATCTCCCACTTGGACTAGAGCCAGTCACCTTTATGCTTAATACCTAGATTAACATAATGTCTTAAGTGGGCATCCACTGATAAGACCTTGGTGAAAAGGACCTGCCACGTTGTTCGTGGTTGAGACACGTTCTATACTAACTTCTTCTCTATCAATAATCTCACGTATAACGTGATACTTTCTACGTACATGTTTGTTCTTGTTTGTAGATCTAGGCTCCTTGGCTCGAGCGACGGCGCCCATGTTGTCACAATAAATCGTTATTGGACTAGGAGCAGGAACAACCCTCAATTCCTTCAAGAACTCTGAAATCCAGACAGCTTCTTTCGATGCTTCTGATGCAGCAATGTACTCGGTTTCTGTGGCTGAGTCAACAATCGTGGCTTGCTTAGAACTCTTCCAACAGACAGCTCCTTCGTTCAATTTGAATACGTATCCTGTATGTGACTTAAAGTCATCAGGCTCTGATTCAAATCCAGCGTCGACATAACCAGACATCTTTAATTCTGGTTCTCCACCAAACACCAAGAACATTTCCTTAGTCCGTCGAAGGTACTTAAGAATGTTCTTTACAGCAGTACAGCAGTTGGCCTGGATTTACTAATAAAACCTTCCGGCTGTACCATATAGACCTCTTCCTCAAGGTTGCCATTGAGGAAGGCAGTCTTTACATCCATCTGCCAGATCTCATAATCATAGTAGGCAGCTATCGCAAGTAGATTTCGAATAGACTTCAACTTTGCTACTGGTGAAAAGGTTTCATCGTAATCGATGCCATACCTTTGTGTGTAGCCCTTCGCCACAAGTCTAGCCTTGTGCGTTTGTACCTTGCCATCGGCATTTGTCTTTCGTTTAAAGACTCATTTGCACCCAATAGGTCTAACCCCTTGGGGCAAGTCTACCAAGCTCCAAACTTGGTTCAGGTACATGGAGTCTATTTCCAATTCCATGGCCTCTTGCCATCTGTCTGAGTCAATATCGTGTATTACCTCTTTGTAGGTCTCGGGGTCTTCCCGATCTGATAAGCCAACATCAAGTTCACTGATGTCTTCTATCATAAGGCTTTGCTTCTGAGGTCCTTTTGGGATCCTCTTCGACCTACGGAGCTCGACTGGTGCTTCTGTTCGGCGTTTCTGGTGCTTTTCTTTTCTGGCTTCGTGTAACACGAACATTGTCAGTGGGCACTGATGCAGCCGGTCGCGTGCTACGACCCTGTTCCCTAGCGGGAGGCTGCTCTTGTGCAACTTGTTGCACAAGTTGATTGACAACGGGTTCTATTGGTGTGGTTTCAACTGTTGATCTAATCATAGGACTCCCACTGACTATGACATGCCTAGCAAGTGTCATATCATTACCCTTGCCTGCTTCGAAAGCTCCCACTGAACTTGAGTCCAAATCAGAAGATTTAGAGAACTCATGTTCGCGCGTGTCAAAGTCTTGAATTTCTTCAAGTTCTATCATATCATCTAACCTCTCTTCTTCGAGGTATTCTGCTTCTAAAAACTTGACGTTTCTAGATACTATCACCTTGTGATCTTCAGCATGATAGAATTCATAGCCTCTTGTCTGACGAGGATAGCTTATGAAATAAACTTTGACACCCTTGGCATCTAACTTATCAGTGAGCAACAATTTGACTATCGCAGGACAGCCCCAAGGTCTAAGATAGCACAGTGAGGGCTTCTTTCCTTTCCATAACTCATAAGGAGTTTTCTCCACTGATTTAGATGGTACACGGTTCAGAATGTAGATTGCAGTTTGTAGCGCATATCCCCATAGATACTTTGGAAGAGTCGAGAATCCAATCATTGATCTCACCATGTCTAGCAGGGTTCGATTCTTTCTCTCAGACACACCATTTAGTTGTGGTGTTCCAGGAGGGGTCCATTGCGATTGAATTCCATTCTCCTTCAAGTAGTCGATAAATTCTTCACTAAGGTATTCACCTCCTCGATCTGGTCGAAGAGTGACTATCCTTAGGTTCAATTCATTTTCGACCTCATTCCTAAACTCCTTGAATTTTCCAAAGGTCTCAGATTTATTCTTCATAAGATAAATATATCCATACCTTGAGAAATCGTCAGTAAAGGTAACGAAGTAAGAATAACCTCCACGTGCTTGGACTTTAAAAGGTCCACATACATCGGTATGTATGAGCTCTAAACAGCGAGTGGCACGAACACCTTGTCCAACAAAGGGTTTGTTCGTCATCTTACCCTTAACACATGATTCGCATGTACCATATGATTCGAAATCAAATGGTTCTAAGTAGTCCAACTTCCTTAGTCTTTGAATCCGTGTTTCATTGATATGGCCTAGCTGACAATGCAATAGATAAGTTGGATTATTCTTCCTACTTGAAGACGGTTGTTTGTTATGTATTTGAAGTAAAGGTAGACTACTTTGCAAAATATATAAACCATTCACTAAGCGACCCTTTCCATAATACTGGTCATTTAACGAAAAATAACAAGTATTATTAGCAAAACGAAAGGAAAAATCCAAATTGTCCAACAATGGAATGGAAATAATATTTCTGACAATGGATGGAACAAAATAAACGTTATCAAGTTCTAAACATTGTCCTGATGGTAAATCTATCTTGCAGCGTCCAACGCGTTTGGCTTCAACTGGATTGCCGTTCCCAACATGCAAGTCGATTTCACCTTGCTTGACTAGCCTGTGTTCAATTAGCCCCTGCACATTATTACAAATGTGTGAGCCTCAGGCTGTATCTAATACCCAACCATTGGAGTCAAAAGTAGTCACGTTCATTTCAATAACAAACATACCTGAGCTAGAAGTCGGTGACTTCTTAGCTTGGATCTGCCCTTAGCTTAGGGCAATCTTTCTTCCAATGGCCCTTGAGTTTGCAATAGAGACAAATCTCCATCCTAAGTCGAAACTTAGCCATCTTACGATTGCGTGCATTCTTGCCACCCTTGTTCCCTTTGGGTCTACGATCCCTTAGAAACTCGTTGGCAATAGGTCTCTCAGCAATCGACTCTGTTGCTGCCCCGACTTCGGGATTCTGAATAGATTGCAACAATCTTTGCACGATCAAAATAATGGAAGCCTTAGCTTCTAGCTCCAAGCCATATCCAACAAGTTGAAAGAGAAAATCAATCAATGACTTGACTTGTTCAGGCGACAGCTCTTCTGTCTCAAGTCTTTGGATAAGCATGATCTTGATAGCTTCGAACCCTTCACACATCCTTGGAGTATCCAAGAATGAGGAGAGATATCTCACAATCTCATATGGTTCCTTGTCTCGACATGGTCCAACCATATTGTCAGACATAGCATTCAGCAACAAATTTTTCACAAACTCGGCCTTTTCCACTACATCTCATAATAGCAATCATAGGTTGCAGTAGTCAACTCAGTGGGAGGTGGAGGGATAGGTTCGTCTAACACATACTCAACCTCGTTGTGCCATAGCACCCTTCGTACCTCATGGATCCAATCCACGTAGTTTGGTCCTGTTAGCTTTTGCAACTCCAAGTTGGCAATGAGCTCGGAGGACGGTATAGCCATTTCTATTTTCCTAAGGAGAAATAATATAGAACGAAAATAATAAATCAACTATTGAAATACTATTTCTAAATACACAGTCAACATAACTAAACAACAAGGTCATTTAGCTGTTTAGCTTCCACTATTTTCACATATGATTGCCCCCAAAACAAACATACGGGTAATGTCCAACAAGTTACCGCAGTGGCCAAGATCCAAATCCATACTATGCTATACTCCAACGGGGGCTGGTCGCATAACATAATATGACCGGTAGGACTATCCAATTGCGTCACGCAATCTTGGGTGTTAAATCTAATTTAACCAGACGCTCTACATATTGTACCTATCGAGGTCGCTAGATACAATATGCAGTAAGTTATAACCATAGGCTTACTCTAATCTGACGATCACTACGAGTCTGCAAGACGAGGTCGCCAATACAGAGAA
The DNA here is from genome assembly GCA_028274465.1 of Plantago ovata. Classification (NCBI taxonomy): domain Eukaryota; kingdom Viridiplantae; phylum Streptophyta; class Magnoliopsida; order Lamiales; family Plantaginaceae; genus Plantago; species Plantago ovata. Next base: position 103,918,518 of record CM051456.1, on the reverse strand, counting down.
ACGCAATGAAAGTTCAGAATTAAAGCACCCCATGGGAAGCATCTCAGAAACACATACGTATACATGTTTCTGCACTTATATTGGTTGGGGCTTGTAGCTTGAGGGTTGTTATCAGTCATCTACAAACAAATAAGGGCGCCGCCTACCCATCATGCATGAGCGGTCTACACGTAATGGATGCCGCCTATCCATTCTAGTTCTAAACGCGGTCAAACACATAATGGGCGCCGCCTACCCATAAATAAAAATATGCGGCCCGAAAAATAAGAGGGCGCCGCCTACCCTCACATGCATAGCGGTCGAACGGAAAGTAAAATAGGTGGTATTTAAACATGCATTGTCAAACAATAGCATATCGAGCAAACAAACAAGTAGTAGCCTATGTGGATGCCAAATGACTTCATAATTTCATTATGAAAATAATAATCCCATACTTATAATCTCCATGAAAATTGAAAATTTGGACTAGATTGAAAAATCGAAAATTCTATTGACCAGGTAGCAATTTTCAAAAACCCGAAGGACTCAATTGTAATTTTCGAAACCTTGGAGGTGTTAAATTAAAAATTCAAAAGTAGAAAGACTTATTTGTAATACACAATAGATTGATAAATCACAAATAAGCCCCTCAACTTAATACTAATTAAATTTAACCCATCTAGTTAAGAATAATTACAATTAAATCATATTTATATTCCATATATAAAATCCAATCCTCAAAATTTCCGAAAATTCAATTTGGGTCCAACCCGGAAAAATTAAATAAATATATATATATATATATAATGTACCGGGACGGGATCGAATCCCGTCCCCTAGGCCGCCTGCGGCCGCAGGCGCAGGCACCTGCCTGCGTCCCGCAGGCGCCGGCGCCTACGCCCCGCAGGCGGCTCGGCCGCCTGTGTCACGCAGGCGGGATATATATATATATATATATATATATATATATATATATATATATATATATATATATATATATATATATATTATATATATATATATTATATATATATATATATATATATATATATATATATATATATATATATATATATATATATATATATATATATATATATATATAATTTGTTTTTTTGAAAAATATAAATTCTAAATTTATATAAAAAATAAAACTTTCGAAAATCGAATTAATCATAGAATCAATTGCATCCACATAAACTACATAATCACATAACATATATACGTATATACATAATCAATTAACCTGACTCCGATACTAGTGTAAGAAAATATGGTCAGAGTTACACCTAGGGTACGCAGCGGAATTTCAAAAAATTCTCAACATGCAGGTTAATTGATCATGTATATAACGTATATAATAAACACATTAATCTGAAGACTTACAATACTCCAAAAGAAAGAATAGGTATTGAATCGATATGCAAATCGATGAAGTTTTCGTAATAGTCCGGTGAATCTTCTCCTTCGTCGAAGTCGAAGATATCTACAATACTTTGATTATCTGCAAGACAATAAAAGTTAGTTTCCAGCTCTTTGAACCTCAACCTTGGTATCCACGGATGAAGAGCTTATCGGAAAGAATGCTAGAATATTCTTTATGTGGCTAAGAAGATGGGGCGGCAATTTTTCTCCGGTTGGAAGGTGGCGCGCGCGGCTAGAGGTGTTGGGGAGGAGAGCTTTTATTTTCTCTAAGAAAACTGGTAGAATAATTCTCTAAGAATTCGGTTAATCAGAATAATCTGCAATCAACCATGTCAAAAGCACTCTAATAGTCTACTATATATAGTAGTCAATAGAAGCCTAAAGAAGAATCAATTAGACTTCATAAAGGAATAAGAATCTAATTCTTATTGCACAAGGAAACCAATTTAAGTCTAGATTCATTCCCAATCAAATTAAAACTCAATCAGGAAAATCTAACTTATCCCTTGACTTCTAATATGGGAAGGAGTCGAACTCCTCCCCATACTACTACTGGTCCTGCGACTCATCAAGGGGGTTAGGTGGGTCCCGATTTTGGGACCCACTTATAATTCTAAGGCAATTCAAACTCCAATTAGATTTTGCCCATGTGCATATATTAATTCTAAATTAACATATCCTTTCAAATCAAACCCCTATTATATTTCTAAAATATAATCTTTAATTGTATTTACATAAAACACAATTAACCAGTTCAATTAATAATTCCAAATTATTAATTGAGCCACAACTAATTATAATTAATCGCAAACCAATTATAATTCATCGATCACAATTAATTCTAAATTAATTGCGATTCCATCTTCAAGGATATTCGGATAAGCTGAATCACCACATAGTGTGACCCATAGGACCTCATTGTATTAAGCAAGTGCTACACTAGGCAACATGGAATTCCTAGACGGTTCCATTTGCAATATTAATACATGAGGACGTTTGAGAGGTTTCTCAAAGCAAAACCTTTCGTTGTGAAGTCTGTTGCGCTCAACGCGGCGATGGTAACGTCCCTTCATCTGACTGACTCGAATGCATCTAGGATCGATGAAGTGTCTATCCCAATAATACATCCACGGGCGTCTTCAGTGAGTTGCTTGGTGAATCCAATATCTATTATGACTATCATAATAATATTGATACGCTGGCCAACAGTTTAACCAATCACAACTATGAACGACTATGAGCAGTGCTCTCCTGTGCTACACGTGAGAGATGAATTCTTCACAGAATCACTTATCATCCCCATTTGTATGTAGCCATAATCCTGGATCGTGTCTTGGGTCAACTGCTTATTCAGAGCTGACATCGACGGGTCCACCAAGAATATGGGGCAACAAATGTGATGATAAAGTCCTGTAAGTCCAAAGGACGACTGGCATCACTTCGACAACTTTCCGGTTCCCATAGACACTTCGGTGTAAAGTATACATCGATGGGAGTTTCCGGTGGGTACTTCCATTGTTCGGTAATCACCCTTTGAACAACTATGCGGAGTTATGGGAACGTTTCTAGATTGTCTAACAATCCGTTCCGTGGCCGTGGGATCGGCTCACACTTGCTCTAACAAGTATAACCTCCACGCATACTAGTCTCACCTGGTTCATTCAGACCCCTACATCCGAGATGAACCTCGACTAGGGAGAGTTTGGGATAGATGATAACTCACATAGCTCCTACTATATGTGTGATCGGTCATCTATCCGAGGGGACATGTTTGATATCAATACAAACATGAATAGAGATATGACATGTTGTATGCCTGGTGTAATATAAATATGAAAGCGTGATGAATGTGTATTTTACACTTTCATTTGAGTCTTTTTCACCTATTTTAGCTATCCTCTATGTTAATTTAGCTATATTTTAATGCATTTTATTAGAATAGTGTCACGTTTCCCTTTAGTTTTTATTTTACAGGTTTTGGTTGAAAAACGAGGTTTTCCGGGCAATTATATTGAAGTTGACAAGGAATTGGTGTTCCAGAAGCCTAATTGGAGTATCTGAAAGATTCCGGATAGGATTTGAAGTCTAGGGGTCGAATCTAGAGGCTAGAAGGTCACTAGAAGTCAGAAACCGAGTTCGAAAAGGGGAAGAAATCCAAAAACGCGTCGAAAACGCGTTCTGGACCGAAATTTACTCCCGGGCGAGTCGCCCGGGATGTGGGGCGAATCGCCCCACACCAGGCGAATCGCCCGGTGTGTGGGGCCCTTCGCCCCACACAATTCAAAGCCTATATATAGTTGCTCAGTTTTTTTTCGTTTTTCATACTTTTCCAGACCTTTTCTCTCACCTTTCTCTGTAGTTTTAGGTAGGAATTTCCCAGAGCCTGTTCTGGGGGTTCTTAGCTTAGGAGATACTTTTTCATAGCAGTTTGGAGCTCTTAAGATCGCGATTCTTCGGAGACTGACAACCTTCGGTAACATTGTATCTTACGGTTTTCCTACTTATTTTTATATATCTTTCAACATGTTTTCTTCTATGATTTCTGTTGATTGCATGACAACTATGAGTAGCTAAACTTCTCATTGGTGATAGTATGTGAATTCTTAGCGAAGGGTTAATAATTATGCTAATGGCTATATCGCGCATTATACTCTGTGTTATTGCTTTATTTCTTTGATCTATCTAATTCTCTATCTTCGTATTGTTGAATAATTACTGAACAAAATTGGATAATTCATTGGTCTTTGACCTATCTAAATCTATATCTTCGTAGTGTTTAATAATTACAACTGGACAACTCATTGATCAAAGATCTCTATGCAAAACCGAGGAATTTATGCATGATTATTAACCCGTTATGATTTGAAGGACCATACTATCACCAATCTCCATTATCTGTTAAGAAAAACCTTTGCTAAGCCGTCTGCTGTTTTATATTCTAAGTTAGATTAGATAAAGCTAGTTATAGTCCTTAGAGATCGACACTCGAGGTTATTCTACTGCTACACTACGGTTTTCGTTGTAGTTGTGAATTGTCTTTAGCTAAATACAAATTTATTTGATTCGTTGGGACCCGACATCCAAACGTTCATGAAATTGGCGCCGTTGCCGGGGACTATACTCCTTTTTTCTGTTTAATTTGTTTATATTTTCAGCATTCAAATCCTAGTTCTAGTAGTTTTAGTTTTCCTATTTAATCTCTTTCTGATACTCCTTTCCTAGTTTGTTACAGATAGTGTATGCCACATACACGATCTAGAGGAACACCGCTTGCTGATTCAATTGCTGAGATCGACAGAGTCTACCACCAAAGAAGGCGACTACTTCAAAGGCGTGAACTAGAGGAAATAGAGGATACCGATTTCTCTGAATCTCTACACAGTCTTTTCAAGGAAATCGACGGAATGGCAGAAGCTAGACCACTGAAGGCATGGGTACAACCCACCAAGGATCGTATGAGGGGACCGGCGATAGTTCTTTCGCCTGCAACCCGAGATCTGGAAATCAAGAACCACGCATTCCAACAACTTCCGAGGTTCTATGGCTTATCAAGGGAAGATGTGATGGGGTACTTGAACGATATCGATGATTTCGTCAACCAACTCCCACGACCCGGAGCTGACATAACAACGGATGAGTTGAGGATGAAGGTTTTTGCTATGGGACTTGGCGACAGAGCCAAGTCATGGCTGAGCTCTCTTCCAGCAGGCTCGCTGGACACTTGGGAAAAGGTTTTTTCAGATTTCATGGAGAAATACTTCCCACAGACTCTGACTACCGCGCTTAAGGCGCAAATCACTGGATTCAAGCAAGACTATGATGAGACCATCTACACCGCATTCGAGAGGTTCCAAGATCTCACGAACAAGTGCCCTCACCATGGTTTTGAACTCTCTGACTTAGTCCAACACTTCTACAATGGACTAACCTTCGAGAACCAACAAGTGGTGGATTTCCAATGCCGAGGCAATATTTGGGAGGAAACCGCAGAAGCCGTCTGGGCTGTTTTCGAAAGGCTTGCTAAGGGTTCGCAGTTCAAGGACCCAAGAGCAATGGTTAGGAGACGTGGACCTGAAGCTCCACCGACTCAAGAAGCCCCTATGCACAGGGGGAATCGGGATCAATTCTAGTGCTTTACCAACGAATTGAAGCAAGTCCTCAAGAGCGCCACCGGAACAACTGTTTCGAATGAAGTATGCCGAATATGCAAGAACTATGGGCATGGAGCTCATATGTGTAGATCGGAGTTGGCATACGATGATGGCAACTGGACTCGAGGAGGCGAAGAAGAAACCTTTGCTACGGAGTTTGCTACTCAAGAAGTTAGCTACAGACAAGACGGTAGGAATCCTCGAGGTGGATTTTGGAGAATAGGATACCGTAACAATCAAGGATATGCACCGGCTAACCAAACTTATGGACCTAACCAAGACCGTAGTAGGCTGAACTATGGTAATGATCACTGCGAAAACCCCACTCCGAAAGAGCCACCGAAGTCGAAGACGGCTGTACTGATGGAGAACTTGCAGAAGATGGTTGATCACACACAAAGTTTTCTCAAACGGTATGAGGAAGATTCTGAGAAGACTAGGGCAAGGCTTGATAAGTTGGAAGAGAGCACTAGGCTTGCCCATCAAAAGATGCAAGAGTTGATCGACCGAAGAGCAAGTAAGGAACAAGGCAACACTGAGAAGGTCGTTAGGTGCGAGTGTTGCATGAAGGAAGAACTTCTATAGGCTGAGGAAGAAGAGGAGGACCTTGGTTCTGACGCAAGTGATGAGGAGCAAGAGGATCCCGAACCACTCCCTAAAAGTTTCGATGTTAAGGTAGGGATTGGTGAGCTTGAAGATGTCCGTGCCACACTAGACACGGGATCCTACTCAAACATAATTCCTTTGAATGTGTTTGAAAAGAGTAACTTTGGAAAACTATCTGAGGAAAGGGCTATTGTGCGACTGGCGGATGGATCATTCATGAGACCCGAAGGCGTTGTGAAAAATGTGTTGGTCAAGATTGGTGAAGCATCAATAAACACCAATTTCGTAGTTATGCCGGCATCTGCACCTGGGACGGGGGATGTCATACTCTTAGGGCAAACATTCTTGACCAAGCTACGCTCCGTGATGGACATCTACCAAAGAACTTGCACCATCGAGGTGGATGGAAAGCAACACGTATTACAAGCCATACTTGATCCACCTGAACCGCCCGATATTATTACTCACTACTGTGGTCTTGCAGCCTATATTCTTTCTTATTCACAGGTTCGTGGCATGGAAAGGAGATCAATGAAGGGGAAGCCTAGTACCCGCAAAAAGAAGAGATAGGCGCAGACAGGAGTCGAGTCAAAGACTTAAAACAATGACGCTATCCGGGAGGCAACCCGGAATTTTTTATCGCTTTCTTTACTGCTTTTTCTGCATGCATTTCATTCTTGAACTATTTGCTTCTCATATGCGAATTTGTTCTTATGTGTGTCGTATATGCTTTTGTTCGAGTGAGATTTTTCGAGTGGTTTTTTGAAAAGAATTAGTTTCGGGATTAAAACCGCATTTTCTGACATCGGGACCCGTCTCCCCGCATTGGGGAGCACGGGGCGAACCGCCCCGTGGTGGGGCGAACCGCCCCACAGTCCGAGATCTTAAAAAATGCGGATTTCAACCCCAAAACATTATTTTCTTCATTCTTCTTCATCCATACTCCCAAAAAACCCGAAAAGTGCGATTTTGCTTCTAAATCTTCATAACTTCTTCGTTTCTTGACCAAATTGAGTGTTCTTTAGCTTAATTCGAAGCCTATTACATGATCTATCATCCTAACCGATCAGATTTCATCCTAATTCGTTAGATTTGCAGATCTGAGGTATCATCTTTAAGAACCCTAATTTTCGAATTTGGGGGTTTTCTAATTTGAGCTTCAATTATGCGTGTTTGATGCATGGGTATGGTGTTTATATGATTAGACATGTTATTTACTATCAATTGCATGCTCAATTTTGCTTTAATTGTTGATTTGGGTATTTTGCTATTAGATGATATATCTTGTTATGCATTATCTTTGATTTCTAGCATAATGATATGTTTATTGGAGTAATGTTGGTGGATTTGACGATAGAATGCTTATTAGTTGAGATCGAGGATTTATGTTGGTAGAATTTTTGCGCTGCTATGGTTTAAATTGAGCCTTGTTATCAAGGATATTGGTTGTCTAGTAAGAGCATGATGTGATGTATTGCATGTAGTAGTTATGTTGATATGTTGCATGATGAAGTAACTAGGCTAGACATTGCGGTTTGGGGAGTTCGATTGTTGAATTTATCACTTGTGTGTCTCGCTTTTACACTAGCATATATTTGAGTCTGTTTTGAGTCGTACGAGGTGCTAATCGCTGTTTGTAGGTACCATACTAAGGGAAGGGAACATTCCCGTATGATTGCTGTGAGGAACCATGTCAAGGAAGGGGATCTCGCTAGATGTGCGTTCGAGCCAAGGGGTTTGCACTACTAGAAAAAATGGCTTTAGTCACACTTAAAATATGTCACTTCAGTGCCCTATAGTGACACTTTGATCTATTGTGACGCTACATGAAAGTGTCACCTGTAAAGGGGTTTCAATAGGTCAAAGAGTCACAATAGTAACCTTTTGACACAGGACCCAACAGGTCACGTTTCAGACATATAGTAACCCTTCTATACTGTGTCTTATCGGTTGCCGGTAACAAACTTAACTACCATTTCAAAGGTGTCACTACACCACATCCATTTATGGTGACAATGAATAGAATTAGTTTTCAACCGTAACTACAATTTTAGCTCTTTTTTTTTTTTTTTCTTACTTGCTTTAACCATGACAAAATAATAAAAGAATAAAGAATAATAACATGAACAACAAAATTATGGATCAACATTTTCATTAACTTCAAAACAAATCCATCAAAAATTACAACTATTATAGGAACATAAAACAAACTTCCTTTTCTGAGTAAACACTTCACTCATACCAGCACATTGTGCTGAGTTCAAACTTACATTAGAATCGAAAAGAGAAAACAAAGGGAACACACTAAAACCCTCAGAGCTTTTTCCATTGTTACTAGCTAATTATTTATGGGCCAAGATTTTTCTTTCGCCGATTCATATGATTCACATGAAGGAAAAGAATGCTATTAAACTCACTAATCTTCATGCCCACTTCATCGGAGAAATTACTAGGGACGAGGCAGGCTGCTGAGGATTGGAGAGAACAAATAACAACAATACAATCATCCTCTACAATGATATCAGTCCAGCCAAACCCAATTGCAAAATGCATACCGAATGATGCAGCCATCGACTCTGTAGTTTCAGGGTCCGAAAATGAATGAAATGCAGCGATGTTGCCAAGCCAATACTTACTCGTCAAAGTCATGAGCTAGGATTCTCTGTTGAACTTAGACCCTGCGTGATAGACACGTCCACATTTATTTTAGTTTGCCAAGTACAGAAGTTACCCAGTTTCCATGTCGTTCAGGGGCCGTGGATTACCGAATTGGACTTGGCACCTGCAAATCAATAGAGATCTTCTGTACGAAATAATATAAACTCCAAGGGGACCATAAGGAGATTCTCCATGCACGATTCAGTTTCGTTTATTCCATCAAAAATCTAGAAACAAGAACTACATAAAAAGAAACATATGGAAACTTATTCAGCACAATTAAATATGTGAAGTGAGACAAGAAACATTCCACAGTGAACAAGCATACGAACATTATTCAGCACATGCAAAGCAGATTCATGAACAGCAGTAAACACATGGAAAATTGAATCCATGACCAAATGAGATCAAGTTCCATTTTAGCAGAATTACAACTTTACAAGAGCATAGCAAGAAAGCAATCACATAACTAGCATATCAAATTTCCATGTACAACTGCGGTTAACAATAGCATTATCTACAACCAAATTAGCGCATCATCTACAGCAGATTCAGTGAAATAAACACCAAAAACTTAAAAAAAGATTTTTTTTTTTTTTTTTTTATGGAATAGAGCAACTCAACCCTAGCACGATTATGATAGTTCTTTTTTTTTTCTTGTCCCATCATTTTGATGCCCTTTTAATTAATTTCCCTATATTATTCCAACTAAATCATTGAGTAAGTGATTGACCTAAACACTACTGGTGCTGGCACCAATTAACTACTTTCTTCTTATATCTTAGAGATATGCAGGCTATTTGTAAATCTTGAAGGAACAAATTCTAAAGTTATTGTGCTTAATAATTTAATGATGCCCTTATATATGCTGCCAAAGAGGCAATGCCCCATGGCATTCTGATTAGCACAACAAATTCTAAAGTTATTGTGCAATGTGTATCTTTCTAATTAAAATCAGTACCCGTGCATTGGTATAGTTCAAATCAACAATATAAAGGACTTGCTCTTGCTAATGCATCTTCCCCAAAGCAATTCATCCTTCACAGTAAGCTAACGATAGAAAATTGACGGAACAAAGTAGAGTAGGTAGCCGTAGTTAAATATCTCATTTAAAAATGAAATGTGAATGTTCACTCCAATATTCTCAAAGGGGTTCAATTATATAACCATTACTATGGAACAGAACAGGATATTCGAGATTTAAAAGACATAAAGTAATAAGAAAAACCATGAGTACCTTTGGTTCAGGTCACAATACGGAGAAGCTCAACAAGTTCGACATGATTTTTCAGCGCCGCATCTGTACATTTCTCTCCCCAAGCCTGTGTTATAGCTAAACAGAAGTAGTATGATAGATAGCGCGTGAATAAATAGATTGAAAAGAACTCATGTCAACCTCATCATTATCGACAGGGACTAAATAATGCACAAAGTTTCCTATGACATATAACTTAGACTGCAACTCTCCTAAAGCTTCCTGCACCTAGGCCTTCTTATGCACTGTCAATTCTATTTTCTTTTCTGTAGCTACAACCGCCCAAGCTGCATCTCCATCCAAGTTTCAAGAACAATAACAAATATTTAGCTTGATTTCCATGTTTTAAACAAGCGAGGAACACACAAAGCATGGTGCATTCTCCCACATCTCCCTAACTCCAACCAATTCAAGTCACCCATACATTATTAGCACTCATGTGAACTGGGGTATATAGAACAGAATAACTTTAGTTTTTGTACTTCTACTCCGTCTATTCAGCACCGTAAACGCTTCCATGACCACACTATAGTGCACAATGTTATAAAAAATAGAGTGTAAAATTACCGGAACTAATCTTGCTCGAATCCATAATTATTAAACAATAATCAGAAGCATATTTTTTCTGTCATCCATACGCATTGCAAAAGTAACTAAACAGAACAAACTCACGATCTTTCAATAACTTATCTCCTTGCTGAGCTTATTCATGTCCATCCTCATTGCATCGAGCTCAAATTTCTCTGCAATAACAGCACATCCAATTATATAGATCCAGAAAACACAATACTCTAAGCAAGTAAAAACAACAAAATTTCGAGAGAAGCTCACCCACTAAAATCACCAATTGTCGAACTGGATCACAGTGATTTCTATCACTACCGCTTGAGTAGATATATCAGTTCCGACTACTATTGGTTTTGCCATACCTGTAAGGAGGGATGGTATTCTTCTTCTGCTAGACTTCGAAGAAAAAGTCCCTTCTTGTACCTTTTCTTCACTTTTTCCTTCAGGACCATAGGTTGATTGTAGATTTTATTCTCGACTAGGGTTCATATTTCAGCTATTTCAGATCAACTGAATTTTTTGGGAAGTCGAATAGAGGGGAAAACCGTGATATCAATCACGCCGTTGTGAACAAGAAAGAGTCGATCAGAAGAAGAAAGAACTCGAAATTGATCAATTGTAATCTTTGAAAGGGGAGGTTGTGTGATCTTCTTTGGGAGTTGGGAACAAGTTAGTTTTTCATCGTAATTTTTGATGGGTTATATATTAGCTTCGCTGCTTCGGGTTACATTAGATTGCCTATTGTGACTCTAGTCTATTGTGTGACTATAATCAGTGTCTAATTAGGGGATTGGTTACATTAGATTGGCTATGATGACCCTAATTTTATTGTGTCACTATATAAACCGTCTAATTAGGGGATTTTTTTAGTAGTGTTGGCAACAACGTCGTGGATTAACCAAGAGGAGGAGCTAGAGTACACATGGAGTAAGGACTCCTATGCCTATTCATGCACCACCGAAGGGTCAGTAACCACTATTATGTCAGCACTCCATCACGAGGACTACAGAGTTCGAGTGAACAGGAAGGCACCGGGACATTCTAGCAGCGACGGGTTTGATCTTGAGTTCGCAGTTGCTAGAAGGTTCCGAAGCGCTAGCTTGGTTCCAAAACGTAACAACATGGGTACCCAGTCCCTCGTTGGGGCACCCTTTGCCAACCTCTGAAGTGAACATCATATTGACATCGGGCGGAGCAACAGTGGAGAATGTGGTCGAAATTGGAGAAAAAGGTAGAAGACTTCTGAGTGTCCGAGCAGCTTACTGTAACCTTCTCGTGGTGTAAATCGTTGGAGGGGGAGGTCCTGATACCACTTCCCTTTCCTCTTCAACAGTTCACATCCTATTGGAGGGCTTCAGGATGGGGGATTCCATAACAGCGGCGGCCACTCTTGAGAATTCTACCTGCCACTACAACTCTACTAGTGAGGATGTGCGTGATAGTAGTGACAATGAAGGCCATACGGGCAATGATGACTCTGATAGAGGAGTTGCTCCTGTTCGGCATATAAATCGAACTACTACACCTACCAGAAGACCTGATGACCACCTATGACGCTCACAAAGGAGGCCCAATAAATCACAAGCAGCATACTCAGCCGACCGAGGCCAAACCATGGGGTAACATCTAGTATCACATCTTATTTCCTCATTTTCTTACTGCTAGGGACTAGCGTTAATTTCATGAGGGGGGATTGGATTTAAGTGATCTAGTATTATTAGTTTGGAGCTTGACATTGGTAGGCTGAGTATAGTACCTCGCATATCCATTTGCATCTGCACGTTTACCGCTTTCTTAGAATTTTTAGGTTGCATTTCACTACATTCATCCTAGGATAGTCTTGCATGTTTTATATGGAGTTTATTGCCGAATTTTTTGAACTTTTTATTGGGTAAATCAACTAGCTATGCCATTAATCGTATGCTTCATCTATATGAATTTGTTTGAGGTTTTTCTCGCTTGGCTTGTCACATTTATGTATTGCACTTAGTTAAGCTAGGTAGTCTCGACATCACTTAGTGGTGTTTTCTCTACTGCGGTTCACGAAGACCTTTATAATAGGATGATGCATGTTAGGGTCTTATGGTTGTTTCCCGAGTAATTATGTACCTAAGAGGCAACAAGTCTTCACCATGCTTTGAGATTGCTAAATGCCTAGGAAGGAGGTAGTGTGAGGTTGTGTGATCCTTTGTTTATAACCTATTCTTCCAAATAGGTTTGGGGAGGGGGTTGCACCATCATTAGACTTGTTTCTGTTTTTCATTTTTCGTATCGTGAGTTTATTTTTCCTTCTCCGTAATTTTGTACTCCAACCTATTCTTTCGAATAGGTTTGGGGAAGTCATGTGAGTCTTTTTGTTTCTCTCTTTGTTATGCTACTGCTGGCTAGAAAAAATCGAAAAAAAAAAGAAAGAAAAATTCCAGGAAAAAGAGAAAAAGAAAATGAAAAAAAAAAGAATCTGGAAAGAAAAAAAAAGAAAAAAAGAAAAGACCCCAAAAAAGCAAAGAAGGGTCCAAAAAAGAAAAGCCAAATAGCAGTTTAGCAAAGTTTTGAGTCTTTTCCATTTTTCGTATTGTTCGTAATCGTGTTTTTCTATTTTTTATCTTTTTTGTCTTGAGTGTCATCTGTTCTAGACCACCCTCGTCCTGCCATTCAGGAAGTGGTGAATAGTTTAAGACTTTACTTGATAGATGGGTAGAATAGGGGAGTGTTATCTTTTATAGGGAACCCTCCTTCGTTTGATGAGAGCCAGTACTGGTTCGACCTCTTTTGAGGGAAAGTCTTAACATGGTGGAACAACAGTAAGTCCTCAGTTTCATAGGCACGGGGCAACCATTCGTATCTTAGCATGCATCATTACGTCGTCACTGACTAGGTCCAGGTAGAGAATGTTACGAGAGACTATCTTGTCTTGACATAAGTGCTTATGTGGATGTGTATAAGTCAATCGAGGTATTCTTCAACCTATATTCATGCTTTGATTTATATGGTTTTTGTTCATATGTTATTTGGTAGATTCAGTAGATTAGTTCATTTTATTTGGCATGAAACTCCATTTTGAGTCTTGCATGTTTTTGTATTAGAGTCTAGCTTAGTTGCTTGAGGACAAGCAAAGGTTCGATTTGGGGAGTTTGATGAATGTGTATTTTACACTTTCATTCGAGTCTTTTTCACCTCTTTTAGCTATCCTCTATGTTAATTTAGCTATATTTTAGTACATTTTATTAGAATAGTGTCACGTTTCCCTTTAGACTTTATTTTACAGGTTTTGGTTGAAATTCGGAGATTTACGAGCAATTATATTGAAGTCTACAAGGAATTGGTGTTCCAGAAGCCTATTTGGAGTATCTGAAGGTTTCCGGATAGGATTTGGAGTCTAGGGGCCGAATATGGAGGTTAGAAGGCTACTAGAAGTCATAAACCGAGTCCGAAAAGGTGAAGAAATCCAAAACCGCGTCGAAAACGTGAAAATTCCGCGTTTACACTGGGGGGCGAACCGCCCCAGCACTCGGGGGAACCGCCCCAGAGGAATTTCGGGCCTATATATAGTTGCGAGTTTTCTCTCCGAAAATCATATCTTCCAAGTCTACTTTCTCACCTCTCTCTATAGTTTTAGGGAGGAACTTCCCGGGGCCTGTCCTGGGAGTTCCGTAGCTTAGGGGATACTTTTTCATAGCAGATTGGAGCGCGTAGGATCACAATCATCCGGAGATTGACAACCTTCGGTAACTTTGTATCTTACAGTTTTTATCTACTTATTTTATTCTTCTTTAAATATGTTTTCTTCTATGATTGCTATTGATTGCATGCCTATTATGAGTAGCTAAACTTATCATTGGTGGTAGTATGTGAATTCTTAGCGAGGGAAGATAATCATGCTAATGGCTATATCGCGCATTATACTCCGTGTCATTGCTTTATTTCGTTGATCAGTTGCAACCAAAATTCTCGTATGTTGTATTGATTATTATGCACGCATGGACACTAGTCGACCATCAGACCAATTATCTTCGTAGTGTTGAATAATTACTGAACACATTAGGACGTTAGTTGTTGATGAGTCAGACCCTTATTATCTTCGTAGTGTTTAATACTTGCAACAGGACACAAGATTGATTCAAAGATCTCTATGCAAGACCGAGGAATTTATGCATGATTATCGACCCATTATGTTAAGAAGGACCATACTATCACCAATCTCCATTATCTGCTTGAAAACCCCTATAGCTTTCTATTTGCTGTTTTATATTCTTAATTAGATTTGATAAAGCTAGTATAGTCCTGAGAGAACGACACTCGAGTCATTCTACTACTACACTACTATTTTCATTGTAGTTGTGGATTGCCTTTGGCTAAATAACAAATTTATTTGATTGAATCTGACACGTTCATCAGAAGACTAGGGCAAGACTGGATCGATTGGAAGAGAGCACGAGGCTTGCCCAACAAAAGATGCAAGAGTTGATCGACCGAGGATCAAGTAGGGAACAAGGCAAGCTGCCTAGCAACACTGAGAAGTCGATGTCCATTACCTTGGTAGGTGATCTACGTGTCAAAATCACCATAAAGAAGGTTGCTAAGTGCGAGTGTTTCAAGGGATAAGTGCCCCCACAGGCTAAGGAAGAAGAGAAGGACCTTGGTTCTGACGAGAGTGAAGAGGAGCAAGAGGATCCCGAGCCACTCCCTCAAAGTTTCGATGTTAAGGTCGGGATTGGTGAGCTTGAAGATGTCCGTGCCACACTAGACACGGGGTCCTACTCTAATGTGCTCCCTATGAATGTGTTTGAGAAGAGTAGCCTTGGAAAACTATCTGAGCATAAGGCTATTGTGCAACTGGCGGATGGATCCTTTGTGAGACCCGAAGGCGTTGTGAAGAATGTATTGGTCAAGATTGGTGAAGCTTCTGTATACACCAATTTTGTAGTTATGCCGGCGTCTACACATGGGATGGGGGATGTCGTTCTCTTGGGGCGAACGTTCTTGACTAAGCTACGCTCCGTGATAGACATCTACCGAAGGAATTGCACCATTGAGGTGGATGGCAAGCACATGCGTTGCGAGCCATATCTGATCCACCTGATACTTCTCACACTATTAACTACTGCGGTCTTGCTGTCTATGTTCATTCTTATTCACAGGTTCGTGGCATGAGAAGAAGATCCATGAAGGCGAAGTCTAGTACCCTCAAGAAGAAGAGCTAGGCGCAGACAGGAGTCGAGTCAAAGACTTTAAATAATGATGCTATTCGGGAGGCAACCCGGAGTTTTATCGCCTTTTTACCGCTTTATTGCATGCATTCATTCTTGAACAATTTGCTTTTCATATGTGAATTTGTTCGTCTCTGCGTCGTATGTGCTTATGTTATGTTTGAGTGAGATTTTTCGAGTGGTTTTATGATAAAAATGGTTTTCGGGGACTTAAAAACCGCATATTTTCGAAAAGTTCGTCTCCTCGCCTCAGGAGGTGGGGGACGAATCGCCCCACGAGTCCAGAGAGCGCCGCGCTCTCTGGACGCGTGGGGCGATTCGCCCCACACGGGGCGAGTCGCCCCAGGCGTGGGGCGACTCGCCCCGCGTCCCTGCAGAGAAGAAAAACGGGGGTTTCCCCCATTTTCTCTCATTTTCTTCATCTTCTCCATTCCTTTCTCCCTAAAATCCGAAAAAAGCTTAAATATTTCAATCTTTCATAACTTCTTCATTATTCCATCAAATTGTGTGTTCTTTAGCTTAAATCGAAGCCCGTTACGTGATCTTTCTTTTCATCCGAACAAATTTCACCCTAGTACATTCATTTTCCAGATCTGAGGTATCTTCTTATGAACCCTAATTTTTGAAATTTGGGGGTTTTCTAATTTGAGCTTCAATTAGGCTTATATGATGTATGGGTAGGATGTTTGTGTGATTAGAAACATTATTTACTATCAATTGCATGCTCAATTATGCTTGGGTTGTTGATTTGGGAATTTTGCTTGTTATGCAATATCTTTTTCTTTGATTCCATACATATGATTGTGCTTAATTGATGTAACAATGAAGGATATGATGGTAGAATGCATAATTGATGAGTGTGAGGATTTATGATGTTAGGATTTTTCGCTACTATGGTATGAATTGAGCCTTATTATTTAGGTTATTTGTTGTCTAGCAAGAGCGTAATACGATATGTGCATGTCGAATTTATTTTGGTGTGTTGCATATTAGTAGCTAGAATAGACATGAAGGATTTGCGGAGTTCGATTGTTGATTTTATCACTCGTGTGTTTCGTTATTACACTAGCATATGCATAAGTCAGTTTTGTGTCATACGAGGTACTAACTGTTGTTTGTAGGAACCATGCCACAAAGGGAGAGAAGTACTCCCGTTTGTCTACTATGAAGTATTGGAGAGGGAGCAAATACAATCATGTCAAGGAGAGTGATCTCGTTAGAGGTGCGTTCGAGCCACGGGCTCTTGCAACAACGTCGCGGTTTATCCAAGAGGAGGAGCGAGAATCTACACGTAGTAAGGACTCCTATGCCTATTCATGCACCACCGAAGGGACATAAACAATTATTACGTCAGCAATCTATCACAAGGACTGCAAAGTTCGAGTGAATAGGAAAGCACCGGGACCATCTCACCACAACGGATTCAATCTTGAGTCGACAGTGGCTAGAAGGTTCCGAAGCGCTAGCTGATGAATGTGTATTTTACACTTTCATTCGAGTCTTTTTCACCTATTTTAGGTATCCTGTATGTTAATTTAGCTATATTTTAGTACATTTTATTAGAATAGTGTCACGTTCCCTTTAGATTTTATTTTACAGGTTTTGGTTGAAATTCAGAGATTTCGGGGCAATTATATTGAAGTCTACAAGGAATTGGTGTTCCAGAAGCCTATTTGGAGTATCTGAAGGTTTCCGGATAGGATTTGGACTCTATGGGCCGAATCTGGAGGTTAGAAGTCTACTAGAAGTCATAAACCGAGTCCGAAAAGGTGAAGAAATCCAAATCCGCGTCGAAAAATGCGGAAATTCAGCGAAATACTGGGGGGCGAACCGCCGGAGTCAGGGGGCGAACCGCCCCGGAGTTATTTCGGGCCTATATATAGAGCTCAAGTTTTTCTCCGAAAATCATATCTTTCCAAGCCTACTTTCTCACCTTTCTCTATAGTTATAGGTAGGAACTTCCCGGGGCCTGTCCTGGAGTTCCGTAGCGTAGGGGATACTTTTTCATAGCAGATTGGAGCGCGTAGGATCGTAATCATCCGGAGATTAACAACCTTCGGTAACTTTGTATCTTACAGTTTTTATCTACTTATTTTATTCTTCTTTCAATATGTTTTCTTCTATGATTGCTATTGATTGCATGCCTATTATGAGTAGCTAAACTTATCATTGGTGGTAGTATGTGAATTCTTAGCGAGGGAAGATAATCATGCTAATGGCTATATCGCGCATTATACTCCATGTCATTGCTTTATTTCGTTGATCAGTTGCAACCAAAATTCTCGTATGTTGTATTGATTATTATGCACGCATGGACACTAGTCGACCATCAGACCAATTATCTTCATAGTGTTGAATAATTACGGAACACATTAGGACAATCATTGTTGATTAGTCAGACCAAATTATCTTCGTAGTGCTTAATACTTGCAACATGACACAAGATTGATTCAAAGATCTCTATGCAAGACCGAGGAATTTATGCATGATTATCGACCCATTATGCTAAGAAGGACCATACTATCACCAATCTCCATTATCTGCTTGAAAACCCCTATTGCTTTCTATCTACTATTTTATATTCTTAATTAGATTTGACAAAGCTAGTATAGTCCCGAGAGAACGACACTCGAGTCATTCTACTGCTACAGTTGTAGTTGTGGATTGCCTTTGGCTAATTACAAATATTATTTGCTGAATCGAGACCCGACAAATCTCCGTTCATCAAATTGGCGCCGTTGCCGGGGACTATACTCCTTTTTTCTGTTTAATTTGTTTATTTACAGCTTTAGATTCCTAATTCTTTTAGTTTTAGTTTTCCTTTTTAATCTCTCTATGATACTGCTTTCCTAGTTTGTCTCTAATCACTTTTCCTAGTCTGTCACAGATAGTGTATGCCGCATACACGTTCTGCAGGAATACCACTTGCTGATTCAATTGCTGAGATCGATAGAGTCTACCACCAGAGAAGGCGACTACTTGAAAGGCGCGCACTAGAGGAAATAGAGGAAACTGATTTCTCTGAATCTCTAATTAGTCTATTCAAGGAAATCGACGGAATGGCAGAAGCTAGACCACTGAAGGCATGGGTACAACCTACCAAAGATCGTATGAGGGGACCGGCGATAGTTCTTTCGTCTGCAACCCGAGATCTGGAGATCAAGAACCACGCATTCCAACAACTTCCGAGGTTCTATGGCTTATCAAGGGAAGATGTGATGGGGTACTTGCACGATATCGATGATTTCGTCAACCAACTCCCACGACCCGGAGCTGACATAACAACGGATGAGTTGAGGATGAAGGTTTTTGCTATAGGACTTGGCGACAGAGCCAAGTCATGGCTGAGCTCTCTTCCAGCAGGCTCGCTGGACACTTGGGAAAAGGTTTTTTCAGCTTTCATGGAGAAATACTTCCCACGCACTCTGACTACCGCGCTTAAGGCGCAGATCACTGGATTCAAGCAAGACTATGATGAGACCATCTACACCGCGTTCGAGAGGTTCCAAGATCTCACGAACAAGTGCCCTCATCATGGTTTTGAACTTTCCGACCTAGTCCAACACTTCTACAATGGACTAACTTTCGAGAACCAACAAGTGGTGGATTTCCAATGCCGAGGCAATATTTGGGAGGAAACCGCAGAAGCCGTCTGGGCTGTTTTCAAAAGGCTTGCTAAGGGTTCGCAGTTCAAGGACCCAAGAGCAATGGTTAGGAGACGTGAACCTGAAGCTCCACCGACTCAAGAAGCTCCTATGTACAGGGGGAATGGGGATCAATTCGAGTGCTTTACCAACGAATTGAAGCAAGTCCTTAAGAACGCCACCGGAACAACTGTTTCGAACGAAGTATGCCGAATATGCAAAAACTATGGGCATGGGGCTCATATGTGTAGATCGGAGCTGGCATACGATGATGGCAACTGGACTCGAGGAGGCGAAGAAGAAGCCTTTGCTACGGAGTTTGGTACTCAAGAAGTTAGCTACGGACAAGACGGTAGGAATCCTCGAGGTGGATTCTGGAGAAGAGGATACCGTAACAATCAAGGATATGCACCGGCTAACCAAACTTATGGACCTAACCAAGACCGTAGTAGGCTGAACTATGGTAATGATCACTGCGAAAACCCCGCTCCGAAAGAGCCACCGAAGTCGAAGTCGGCTCTACTGATGGAGAACTTGCAGAAGATGGTCGATCACACACAAAGTTTTCTCAAACGTTATGAAGAAGATTCTGAGAGGACTAGGGCAAGGCTTGATAAGTTGGAAGAGATCACTAGGCTCGCCCATCAAAAGATGCAAGAGTTGATCGACCGAAAACTACCTAGCAGCACTGTGAAGTCGAATGCCATTACATTGGCTGATGATTTACCTGACGAAATCACCATCAGGAAGGCTATTAGGTGCAAGTGTTGCATGAAGCAAGAACTTCTACAGGCTGAGAAATAAGAGAAGGGCCTAGGTTCTGACACAAGTGATGAGGAGCAAGAGGATCCTGAACCACTCCCTAAAAGTTTCGATGTTAAGGTAGGGATTGGTGAGCTTGAAGATGTCCGTGCCACACTAGACACGGGATCCTACTCGAACATAATTCCTTTGAATGTGTTTGAAAAGAGCAACCTTGGAAAACTATCTGAGGAAAGGGCTATTGTGCGACTGGCGGATGGATCATTTATGAGACCCGAAGGAGTTGTGAAAAATGTGTTGGTCAAGATTGGTGAAGCATCTATTTACACCAATTTTGTAGTTATGCCGGCGTCTGCACCTGGAACGGGGGATGTCATACTTTTAGGGCAACCATTCTTGACTAAACTACGCTCCGTGATGGACATCTACCAAAGAACTTGCACCATCGAAGTGGACGGAAAGCAACACGTGTTGCACGCCATACCTGATCCACCTGATCCGCCCGATATTTCTTTCACTACTCACTACTGTGGTCTTGCAGCCTATATTCTTTCTTATTCACATGTTCGTGGCATGGAGAGGAGATCAATGAAGGGGAAGCCTAGTACCCGCAAAAAGAAGAGATAGGTGCAGACAGGAGTCGAGTCAAAGACTTTAAACAATGGCGCTATCCGGGAGGCAACCCGGAGATTTTATCGCTATCTTTACCGCTTTAATTTTTATCTCACGAGTTTGATTGAGTATTTTAGGTCACTTATACAAGCATTAGCTCTCAGCTTGGATCCACTTTCGACGTTCGGGACGAGCGACGACGTTCAGGTTTGGGGAGAAGGTTATCGCTGGTTATCTTTATACTTATCTTGCTCATGAAATTTTTGCATTTGCACGTTTACTGCTTTCCTAGGATTGTCTTGCATGTTTTATATGGAGTTTATTGCCGAATTTTTTGAACTTTTTTATTGGGTAGATCAACCAACTATGCCATTAATCGTATGCTTCATCTCTATGAATTTGTTTGAGGTTTTTCTCGCTTGGCTTGTCACATTTATGCATTGCACTTAGTTGAGCTAGGTAGTCTCGACATCACTTAGTGGTGTTTTCTCTACTGCGGTTCACGAAGGCCTTTATAATAGGATGATGCATGATAAGGTCTTATGGTTGTTTCCCGAGTAATTATGTACCTAAGAGGCAACAAGTCTTCACCATGCTTTGAGATTGCTAAATGCCTAGGAAGGAGGTAGTATGAGGTTGTGTGATCCTTTGTTTATAACCTATTCTGCCGAAAAGGTTTGGGGAGGGGGTTGCACCATCATTAGACTTGTTTCTGTTTTTCATTTTCGTATCGTAAGTTTATTTTCCTTTTTCGTAAATTTTGTGCTCCAACCTATTCTTTCGAATAGGTTTGGGGAAGTCTTGAGAGTCATTTTGCTTCTATTTTTGTTATGCTACTGCTGGCTAGGAAAATCGAAAAAAAAGAAAGAAAAATTCCAGAAAAAAGAGAAAAAGAAAATGAAAAAAGAATCTGGAAAGAAAAAAAAAAGAAAAAAAGAGAAGACCCCAAAAAAGCAAAGAAGGGTCCAAAAAAGAAAGCCAAATAGCAGTTTAGCAAAGTTTTGAGTCTTTTCCATTTTTCGTATTGTTCGTAATCGTGTTTTTCTATTTTTTTTTTTTTTTATCTTTTTTGTCTTGAGTGTCATCTGTTCTAGACCACCCTCGTCCTGCCATTCAGGAAGTGGTGAATAGCTTAAGACTTTACTTGAGAGATGGGTAGAATAGGGGAGAGTTATCTTTTACAGGGAACCCTCCTTCGTTTGATGAGAGCCAGTACTGGTTCGACCTCTTTTGAGGGAAAGTCTTAACATGGTGGAACAACAGTAAGTCCTCAGTTTCATAGGCACGGGGCAACCATTCGTATCTTAGCATGCATCATTACGTCGTCACTGACTAGGTCCAGGTAGAGAATGTTACGAGAGACTATCTTGTCTTGACATAAGTGCTTATGTGGATGTGTATAAGTCAATCGAGGTATTCTTCAACCTATGTTCATGCTTTGATTTATATGGTTTTTGTTCATATGTTATTTGATAGATTCAGTAATTTAGTTCATTTTATTTGGCATGAAACTCCATTTTGAGTCTTGCATGTTTTTTGTATTAGAGTCTAGCTTAGTTGCTTGAGGACAAGCAAAGGTTCGGTTTGAGGAGTTTGATGAATGTGTATTTTACACTTTCATTCGAGTCTTTTTCACCTATTTTAGCTATCCTCTATGTTAATTTAGCTATATTTTAGTACATTTTATTAGAATAGTGTCACGTTTCCCTTTAGATTTTATTTTACAGGTTTTGGTTGAAATTCGGAGATTTCGGGGCAATTATATTGAAGTCTACAAGGAATTGGTGTTCCAGAAGCCTATTTGGAGTATCTGAAGGTTTCCGGATAGGATTTGGAGTCTAGGGGCCGAATCTGGAGGTTAGAAGGCTACTAGAAGTCATAAACCGAGTCCGAAAAGGTGAAGAAATCCAAATCCGCGTCGAAAAACGCGGAAATTCCGCGAAATACTGGGGGGCGAACCGCCAGAGTCAGGGGGCGAACCGCCCCGGAGTTATTTCGGGCCTATATATAGAGCTCAAGTTTTTCTCCGAAAATCATATCTTTCCAAGCCTACTTTCTCACCTCTCTCTATAGGTTTAGGTAGGAACTTCCCGGGGCCTGTCCTGGGAGTTCCGTAGCGTAGGGGATACTTTTTCATAGCAGATTGGAGCGTGTAGGATCGCAATCATCCGGAGATTGACAACCTTCGGTAACTTTGTATCTTACAGTTTTTATCTACTTATTTTATTCTTCTTTCAATATGTTTTCTTCTATGATTGCTATTGATTGCATGCCTATTATGAGTAGATAAACTTATCATTGGTGGTAGTATGTGAATTCTTAGCGAGGGAAGATAATCATGCTAATGGCTATATCGCGCATTATACTCCGTGTCATTGATTTATTTCGTTGATCAGTTGCAACCAAAATTCTCGTATGTTGTATTGATTATTATGCATGCATGGACAATAGTCGACCATCAGACCAATTATTTTCGTAGTGTTGAATAATTACGGAACACATTAGGACAATCGTTGTTGACTAGTCAGACCAAATTATCTTTGTAGTGCTTAATACTTGCAACAGGACACAAGATTGATTCAAAGATCTCTACGCAAGACCGAGGAATTTATGCATGATTATCGACCCATTATGCTAAGAAGGACCATACTATCACCAATCTCCATTATCTGCTTGAAAATCCCTATTGCTTTCTATCTGCTGTTTTATATTCTTAATTAGATTTGATAAAGCTAGTATAGTCCTGAGAGAACGACACTCGAGTCATTCTACTGCTACACTACGGTTTCGTTGTAATTGTGGATTGCCTTTGGCAAATTACAAATATTATTTGCTGAATCGAGACCCGACGAATCTCCGTTCATCACTAGCTTGGTTCCAAAACATAATGACATGGGTGCCCAGCCCCTCTTAGGGGTGCCCCTTGACTGCCTCTAAAGGGAGAATCATATAGACATCGGGAGCATCAACCGTAGAGAATGTGGTCGACATAGGAAAAAATGGCAGACAACCTCTGAGTATCCGAGCAGCTTGCTGAAACCTCCACGGGGTGTAAAACATTGGAGAGGGAGGCTCTGATACCACTGCCCTTTCCCCTTCAACAGTTCACATCCTATTGGAGAGATACCGGGTGGAAGATTCCATAATAGAGGCGGCCAATCTTGAAGATTCTCTTCGACACTGCAACTCTACTGGTGATGGTGGTGATGACAGTAGTGACAATGAAGGCCATACGGACAATGATGATACAGATGGAGGAGTTGTTCCTATCCGGTCTATTAATGGAACTACCGCCACTACCACAAGCCCCGATGATCACATATAAGGCTCCCAGAGCAGTCCCAATAACTCACAAGCAGCATAGGTTTGGGGAGGGGGTTACACTATCATTAGACTTGTTTTTCATTTTTCATTTATGTGTTGTGAGTTTATTTTTCCTTTCTCGTAAATTTTATACTCCAACCTATTCTTTCGAATAGGTTTGGGGAAGTCGTTTGTGAGTTATTTTGTTTCTCTTTTCGTTGTGCTACTGCTGGCTAAAAAAAAAATCGAAAAAAAAAGAAAAAGAAAAATTCCAGAAAAAAAGAAAAAAACTGGAAAAGAAAAAAAAGAAAAAAATAAAAGACCCCAAAAAAAAGCAAAGAAGGGTCCAAAAAAGAAAGCCAAATAGCAGTTTAGCAAAGTGTTGTGTCTCATTTTCCAATTCTTGTAATGTTCGTAATCGTGTTGTAATTTTTTGTCTTTTGTTTTTGAGTGTCATCTGTTCTAGACAACCCTCGTCCTACCGTTCAGGAAGTGGTGAATAGTTTAAGGCTTTGCTTGAGAGATGGGTAGAATAGGGGAGTGTTATCTTTTATAGGGAACCCTCCTTTGTTTGATGAGAGCCAGTACTGGTTCGACCTCTTTGAGGAAAAGTCTTAACTTGGTGAACAACAGTAAGTCCTCAGTTTCATAGGCACGGGACAACCATTCGTATCTTAACATGTTTCATTACGTCGTCACTGACTAGGTCCAGGTAGAGAATGTTACGAGAGACTATCTTGTCTTGACATAAGTGCTTATGTGGATGTGTATGAGTCAATCGAGGCACTCTTCAACCTATATTCATGTTTTGATTTATATGGTTCTTGTTCATATGTTTTTTGATAGATTCATTAGATTAGTTCATTTTATTTGGCATGAGACTCCATTTTTTGTGTCGCATTGTTTTTTGCATTAGAGTCCAGCTTAGTTGCTTGAGGACAAGCAAAGGTTCGGTTTGGGGAGTTTGATGAATGTGTATTTTACACTTTCATTTGAGTCTTTTTCACCTATTTTAGCTATCCTCTATGTTAATTTAGCTATATTTTAGTGCATTTTATTAGAATAGTGTCACGTTTCCCTTGAGTTTTTATTTTACAGGTTTTGGTTGAAAAACGAGGTTTTCCGGGCAATTATATTGAAGTTGACAAGGAATTGGTGTTCCAGAAGCCTAATTGGAGTATCTGAAAGATTCCGGATAGGATTTGAAGTCTAGGGGTCGAATCTGGAGGCTAGAAGGTCACTAGAAGTCAGAAACCGAGTCCGAAAAGGTGAAGAAATCCAAAAACGCGTCGAAAACGCGTTCTGGGCCGAAATTTACTCCCGGGCGAGTCGCCCGGGATGTGGGGCGAATCACACCAGGCGAATCGCCCGGTGTGTGGGGCCCTTCGCCCCACACAATTCGAAGCCTATATATAGTTGCTCAGTTTTTCTCCATTTTTCATACTTTTCCAGATCTTTTCTCTCACCTTTCTCTGTAGTTTTAGGTAGGAATTTCCCAGAGCCTGTTCTGGGGGTTCTTAGCTTAGGAGATACTTTTTCATAGCAGTTTGGAGCTTGTAAGATCGCGATTCTTCGGAGACTGACAACCTTCGGTAACATTGTATCTTACAGTTTTCCTACTTATTTTTGTATATCTTTCAACATGTTTTCTTCTATGATTTCTGTTGATTGCATGACAACTATGAGTAGCTAAACTTCTCGTTGGTGATAGTATGTGAATTCTTAGCGAAGGGTTAATAATTATGCTAATGGCTATATCGCGCATTATACTCTGTGTTATTGCTTTATTTCTTTGATCTATCTAAATCTCTATCTTCGTATTGTTGAATAATTACTGAACATAATTGGACAATTCATTGGTCTTTGACCTATCTAAATCTATATCTTCGTAGTGTTTAATAATTACAACTGGACAACTCATTGATCAAAGATCTCTATGCAAAACCGAGGAATTTATGCATGATTATTAACCCGTTATGCTTTGAAGGACCATACTATCACCAATCTCCATTATCTGTTAAGAAAAACCTTTGCTAAGCCGTCTGCTGTTTTATATTCTAACTTAGATTAGTTAAAGCTAGTTATAGTCCTTAGAGATCGACACTCGAGGTTATTCTACTGCTACACTACGGTTTTCGTTGTAGTTGTGAATTGCCTTTGGCTAAATACAAATTTATTTGATTCGTTGGGACCCGACATCCAAACGTTCATCAAAGCGATACTCAATAGTCAAACAAAAAAACATATATTATATTACGTTGACCTGTGTAATAGTACATATATGCCCTTAATAAGGGCTGTCTGCCCTTAATAAAGACTGTCTCTAGGACATATACACTATCACCGACAAGGTTACAAAAATTGGTACCGAGATGACCACAGAAGTGAGGATGAAACACATTCAATGTTTGAAAGATAACAACGATATCTTCGCGTGGAGTACCGAGGACCTCAAGGGGATCGACCCACGTGTTGCGGTTCACCGTCTGAACATTGACCCGTCGATCACCCATATTAGAGAAAAGCGAAGAGACTTCAGTGCGGAAGATAATGCCATCATTGAAGTGGAAGTCCAAAGACTGCTTAAAGCCGGTCACATCAAGGAAGTAAGATACTCCGACTAGGTCTGCAATGTGGTCCTCGTGGAGAAGGGGCCCGACAAGTGGAGAATGTGCAACAACTTCACAAGGCTCAACAAGTTTTGCCCGAAGGATCCCTACCCGCTCCCCCGGATCGACCATCTAGTCGATTTCACTGCGGGATGCGCCCTCTTGAGTTTCATGGATGCATACCAAGGATTCTACCAAGTCAACATGGCTAAGGATGATGTACCCAAGACCGCCTTCTTCGCAAACGACAATGTGTATTGCTTCAACGTGATGCCTTTCGGCCTCAAGAATGCCGGAGCGACCTACCAAAGGCTGGTCAACAAGATGTTCAAAGAAGAGCTGGGTAAAACAATGGAAGTATATGTTGATGATATGCTTGTCAAAATTAAGACCGAGGAGCAACATGTAGGTTACCTGGAAAGATGCTTCTCGATTTTGAGGAACTATGGCATGAAGCTCAATCCGACGAAGTGTACCTTTGGAGTTAAAGGTGGGAAGTTCCTCGGTTACATGGTAACGGAGAGAGGAATAGAAGAAAACCCCGAGAAAATCAAGGCCATCCTCGATCTACCTCAACCCCAATCCATCAATGAGGTACAACATTTGGTGGGGAATTCGATCGCGTTGAGTAGATTCATCTCAAGATCCGCCGAGAAAAATCTCCCATTCTTCAAAGTTTTGAGAAAGAGTAACCACTTCGAGTGGACGAAAGAATGTGAGGAAGCCTTCGAGAAGCTCAAAGAGTATATACTCTCCCCTCCACTTTTGTCAAAACCAATGGAAGGAGAAGTGTTTTACTTGTACTTGGCAGCAACTGGGGAAACCATCAGCTCTGTCTTGGGGCGAATTCAAGGTAACGACCACTTGCCCATCTACTACTTAAGCAAAGTACTCACTGGAGCTGAAACACGATATATGGATATCGAGAGGCTATCCTTCGCTCTAGTCTATACGGCTGATGAACGCGGATGTCGTGCTCCGAATTCAAGCAAATAAATTTGTAATTAGCCAAAGGCAATCCACAACTACAACGAAAACCGTAGTGTAGCAGTAGAATGACTCGAGTGTCGTTCTCTCAGGACTATAACTAGCTTTATCAAATCTAATTTAGAATATAAAAACAGCAAACAGATAGCAAAGGGGTTTCTAGCAGATAATGGAGATTGGTGATAGTATGGTCCTTCTTAGCATAACGGGTCGATAATCATGCATAAATTCCCCGGTCTTGCATAGAGATCTTTGAATCAATCTAGTGTCCAGTTGCAAATATTAAGCACTACGAAGATAATTGATCTGACAAGTCAATCACTATTGTCCTAATGTGTTCCGTAATTATTCAACACTACGAAGATAATTGGTCTGATGGTCGACAAGTGTCCAATTGTGTATAATAATTAATACAACATACGAGAATTTAGGTTGTGCCTAATCAACGGAATAAAGCAATGACACGGAGTATAATGCGCGATATATCCATTAGCATGATTATCTTCCCTTCGCCAAGAATTCACATACTACCACCAATGATAAGTTTACCTACTCATAATAGGCATGCAATCAACATAAATCATAGAAGAAAACATGTTGAAAGAATATGATAAAATAAGTAGAATAAAACTGTAAGATACAAAGTTACCGAAGGTTGTCAATCTCCGGATGATTGCGATCCTACGAGCTCCAAATTGCTATGAAAAAGTATCCCCTAAGTTACAGACCCCCAGAACAGGCTCTGGAAAGTCCCTACCTAAAACTATAGAGAAAGGTGGGAGAGAAGGTCTGGAAAGATATGATTTTCGGAGAAAACTGAGCAACTATATATAGGCTTCGAAATACTGTGGGGCGGTTTGCCCCACACGCGCGGCGGTTCGCCCGCTGTGGGGCGGTTCGCCCCACGTCTACGGCGGTTCGCCCGGCGTGTTTTTCGCGGAATTCCGCGTTTTCGACGCGGTTTTGGATTTCTTCCCCTTCTCGGACTCGGTTTCTGACTTCTAGTAGCCTTCAAACCTCCAGATTCGGCCCCTAGACTCCAAATCCCATCCGGAAACCTTCAGATACTCCAAATAGGCTTCTGGAACATCAATTCCTTGTCAACTTCAATATAATTGCCCGGAAATCTTCGAATTTCAACCAAAACCTGTAAAATAAAATCTAAAGGGAAACGTGACACTATTCTAATAAAATGTACTAAAATATAGCTAAATTAACATAGAGGATAGCTAAAATAGGTGAAAAAGTCTCGAATGAAAGTGTAAAATACACATTCATCAAACTCCCCAAACCGAACCTTTGCTTGTCCTCAAGCAACTAAGCTAGACTCTAATACAAAAAAAACATGCAAGACACAAAATGGAGTTTCATGCCAAATAAAATGAACTAATCTACTGAATCTACCAAAAAACATATGAACAGAAACCATATGAATCAAAGCATGAATATAGGTTGAAGAATACCTCAATTGACTTATACACATCCACATAAGCACTTATGTCAAGATAAGATAGTCTCTCATAACATTCTCTACCTGGACCTAGTCAGTGACGACGTAATGAGGCATGCTAAGATACGAATGGTTGCCCCGTGCCTATGAAACTGAGGACTTACTGCTGTTCCACCATGTTAATACTTTCCCTCAAAAGAGGTCGAACCAGTACTGGCTCTCATCAAACGAAGGAGGGTTCCCTATAAAAGATAACACTCCCCTATTCTACCCATCTCTTAAGTAAAGTCTTAAGCTATTCACCACTTCCTGAATGGCAGGACGAGGGTGGTCTAGAACAGATGACACTCAAGACAAAAAAGATAAAAAATAAAAATAGAAAATTACAACACGAACATTACAAAAATTGGAAAAGACTCAACACTTTGCTAAACTGCTATTTGGCTTTCTTTTTTGGACCCTTCTTTGCTTTTTGTGGGGTCTTTTTTTTTCTTTTCTTTTTTTCTTTCCATATTTTTTTCTTTTTCCTGGAATCTTTTTTTCTCTTTTTTTTCGATTTTTTTTTAGCCAGCAGTAGCATAACAAAGAGGGAAATAAAATGACTCACACGACTTTCCCAAACCTATTCGAAAGAATAGGTTGGAGTACAAAATTTACGGAAAAAGAAAAACAAACTCACGATACGAAAATGAAAAACAGCATCAAGTCTATGACGGTGTAACCCCATCCCCAAACCTATTCGGAAGAATAGGTTATAAACAAAGGATCATACAACCTCACACTACCTCCTTCCTAGGCATTTAGCAATCTCAAAGCATGGTGAAGACTTGTTGCCTCTTAGGTACATAATTACTCGGGAAAACAACCATAAGACCCTAACATGCATCATCCTATTATAAAGGCCTTCGTGAACCGCAGTAGAGAAAACACCACTAAGTGATGTCGAGACTACCAAGCTTAACTAAGTGCAATACGTAAAAATGTGACAAGCCAAGCGAGAAAAACCTCAAACAAATTCATAGAGATGAAGCATACGATTAATGACATAGTTAGATGATCTACCCAATAAAAAAGTTAAAAAAGTTCGGCAATAAACTCCATATAAAACATGCAAGACTATCCTAGGATGAATGTAGTGAAATGCAACCTAAAAAATCTAAGAAAGCAGTAAACGTGCAGATGCAAATGCAAACAAAGAACAAGATACTAATCAACACAAAGCCAAACAATACTTAACATCACGGTTCACATCCCATCCCCCTTACGATTCTTAAGCTAGCCCCTAGCAAAAGAGAATGAGTAATAAGAAGTGATACTAGATGTTACCGAACGCTTTGGCCTCGGTTGGCTGAGAGTGGACATGCGAAAGGACTAATCATCGGGATGGTAGTCCCCATAAAAATCACTCCACATGTCATTCATGAGCTCATTGGACTGACGTAGAGCCTCCTGCTGCTGCTGGATGAGCTGTTGCTTCTCCCACATGTGCTGTCTATCCTCTCGGCGATGCTCCTCGAATATCTCCCAATCGCGGTTGTGCTGGACAATGTGCCTGTCGATGTCCTGACGCATGGCCGCGTTGTTGGCATCAATTCTGTCGAAGCGGCTGTCGAGGTAGGTACGGAATTCAGAGAAGTCAAATCCTCTAGACCCCTGTGGTGCTCTAGGTGGTGCATGTGGCGCTCTATGGACAAATGGGATATCTGGGATAGGGGCTTCGCCAACATCGGCCTCCATAGCATCCTCATGATCGGAATCATTCGGCTGGAATGGTGCTCCTACATCAGCAGCGGCAGCTGTGGGGTTCTTCAACTGATACATGTTGAGATGAACCTCAATGGTCGAGGGTGAAAGGGCAGCGACCTCGCAATCCCCCTCCTCAATATCATCGACCCCATGATATTTGCAGTACGCCGTGATGAAGCTTGGGAAGATGAAAGGCTTCCTCTTCTTTTCCCAGTGGCGCTCGTACTCCTCATACATAATGTGCCCTATGTCGATCTGATGTCCGTCTATGAGGCAGTAGAGGAGCTCGGCGTAGTAGGGCTGAATCCATGTGTCATTCTTCCTAGGGATCAAGTCGGAGATGCAGAATTTCATCATCACCTTAGCTTCAATGATAAGGTCACTATAACTGATCTGTCCAGGTTCTCCCCCGATTTCTGGATATCGGTACTTCCTGTTGCAGATCACGTCTGTGATGTGTCTCCCTATCCCCCTAGAGGCCCTCGAATATAGGTAGGCGTGGTCGCTCCCTGTGAATTCTTGTAGCCCAAAATGGACGAATGAAGAGATGTACTCTGGTGTCCACGGTATAATCAGGCCTCGGACTAGCACCCCATTCTTCTCCTCGAGATCCGTGTATCCTGTGTAGAACTCTTGGAGGAGGCTCTCGTCGTAACCTTTGAA
Organism: Plantago ovata; assembly: GCA_028274465.1. Classification (NCBI taxonomy): domain Eukaryota; kingdom Viridiplantae; phylum Streptophyta; class Magnoliopsida; order Lamiales; family Plantaginaceae; genus Plantago; species Plantago ovata. The sequence continues at coordinate 103,886,894 of CM051456.1, read as the reverse complement.
CCTGTTGGAACTGTACCATGCCCAATTCCTTTGTGACCCCAATCGTGACAGTGTCCTATATCCCGCTCTATCTACTGCGGATTCGGGAATGTCAATCCTCCTATCCGGGATGATCGACCTTCCTCCGTCGGCCATCTCCACTTCTAGCCTTTGTCGCACCTCTGTCGCAGCTACAGACAACTCGAACAGATGATGAGGTGGTTGGGAGCTTGATGCCACTCCCTTCCCCTTTTTGCTAGAGCCGGCTCTCCTTGATCTCGGTGCCATGATTCCTACAAACAACAATTAGTATCTTGTACGATGCAAAACAGACCTATGCATATGTAAATATACGAGTGAACAATACGAGCAATATCTTCAAAAATTCAACTCCTCAAAAATCCAAAGTCTAGTCTAGCCAATTCATTACGCAACATATCAATGTAACTACTACAATAACATATCACATTATGCTCTTGCCAAACAACAAATGCCTTGAATCACAAGGTTCAATCCATTCCATAAAAATAAAAAATCTAGCATAAATCCTCAATTCCATCAATCATGCATTCTACCAATACATCCATCATTATCATATCAACAAACTCATGTTTAAGCAAGGAATGAAAGTAAGATAGACATTTCCCTAACAAGACATATATCATCCAATTAGCAAAAATCTCAAATCATCAAACCAAGCCTAATTGAACATGTAATTGATAATGAATAACGAATCTAACCACATATAACATCAACCCATACATCAAACAAGCCTAATTGAAGCATAAATCAAAAAATCCCCAAATTTAAAAAATTAGGGTTCATGAGATAATACCTCAAATTCGGAAATTGAATGAGCTAGGAAGAAATTTGTTCGGATAGAAAGATAGAGCACGTAACGGGCTTCGTATGAAGCTAAAGAACACACAAAATGATGGAAGGATGAAGAAGTTATGAAGGTTTGAAGTTATTTTGAATATGGAGGAAAATTTGGAGTTTTAGAAGATGAAAATGGAGGAAAATGGGTGTTTGGGGAAGAAACACCCGTTTTTAACATTCTGGAGGTGTGAGGCGGCGGACCGCCCCGTGCGGGGCGAACCGCCCCGCACGTCCGGAGCGCGCGCGCGCGCTCTGGACGTGGGGCGATTCGCCCCCCACTCCTAGGTGGGAGACGAACGTTTTTGAAATAAAAATGCGGTTTTAAGTCCCCGAAAAATCATTTTCCTCAAAAAATCACTCGAAAAGTCGCACTCGAACACAACATACGCACAAACGACACAGAACCGAACAAATTCACATTTGAAGAGCAAATTGTTCAAGTATGAATGCATGCAATAAAGCGGTAAAGAAAGCGATAAAAACCCCGGGTTGCCTCCCGGATAGCGCCATTGTTTAAAGTCTCTGACTCGACTCCTGTCTTCGCCTATCTTTTCCTTCTGAGGGTACTAGACTTCCCCTTCACGAGTCTCCTTCCCGTGCCTCGATCCTGTGAATAAGAGTGAACATAGACATTAAGACCACTGTAATCAATAGTGTTAGAAGTACCAGGTGGATCAGGCGGATCAGATATGGCGTGCAACACATGTTGCTTGCCATCTACTTCAATAGTGCAAGTTCTTTGGTAGATGTCCATCACGGAGCGTAGCTTAGTCAAGAATGTTCGTCCTAAGAGTATGACATCCCCCGTTCCTGGTGCTGATGCTGGCATAATTACAAAATCGGTGTAGACAGAAGCTTCACCAATCTTGACTAATACATTCTTCACAACGCCTTCGGGTTTCACAAGGGACCCATCCGCCAGTTGCACAATAGCCTTATGCACAGTTAGTTCCCCAAGGTTACTCTTCTCGAAAACATTTAAAGGTAGCACATTAGAGTAGGATCCCGTGTCTAGTGTGGCTCGGACATCTTCAAGCTCCCCAATCCTGACCTTAACATCGAAACTTTGAGGTAGTGGCTCGGAATTCTCTTGCTCCTCTTCACTCTTGTTAGTACCAAGGTCTTTTTCTTCTTCTTCGGCTTGTGGGGGCATTTCCCTTTTGCAACTCTCGCACTTAGCAACCTTCTTGATGGTGATTTCAACAGGTAGATCACCCACTAAGTTAATGGACAACGACTTCTCAGTGTTGCTAGGCAGTTTGCCTTGCTCCCTACTTGCTCCTCGGTCGATCAACTCTTGCATCTTCTGATGGGCAAGCCTAGTGCTCTCTTCCAACCTATCAAGCCTTGCCCTAGTCTTCTCAGAATCTTCTTCATAACGTTTGAGAAAACTTTGTGTGTGATCAACCATCTTTTGCAAGTTCTCCATCAGTTGAGCCGACTTCGACTTGGGTGGCTCTTTCGGAGCGGGGTTTTCGCAGTGGTCATTACCATAGTTTAGCCTACTACGGTCTTGGTTAGGTCCATAAGTTTGGTTAGCCGGTGCATATCCTTGATTGTTACGGTGTCCTCTTCTCCAAAATCCACCTCGAGGATTCCTACCGTCTTGTCCGTAGCTAACTTCTTGAGTACCAAACTCCGTAGCAAAGGCTTTTTCTTCGCCTCCTCGAGCCCAGTTTCCATCATCTTATGCCAGCTCCGATCTACACATATGAGCCCCATGCCCATAGTTCTTGCATATTCGGCATACTTCGTTCGAAACAGTTGTTCCGGTGGCGCTCTTGAGGACTTGCTTCAATTCGCCGGTAAAGCACTCGAATTGATCCCCATTCCCCCTGTAAATAGGGGCTTCTTGAGTCGGTGGAGCTTCAGGTCCACGTCTCCTAACCATTGCTCTTGGGTCCTTGAACTTCGAACCCTTAGCAAGCCTTTCGAAAACTGCCCAGACGGCTTCTGCGGTTTCCTCCCAAATATTGCCTCGGCATTGGAAATCCACCACTTGTTGGTTCTCGAAGGTTAGTCCATTGTAGAAGTGTTGGACTAGGTCGGAAAGTTCGAAACCATGGTGAGGGCACTTGTTCGTGAGATCTTGGAATCTCTCAAACGCGGTGTAGATGGTCTCATCATAGTCCTGCTTGAATCCAGTGATCTGCGCCTTTAGCGCGGTAGTCAAGGTGTGGGGGAAGTATTTCTCCATGAAAGCTGAAAAAACCTTCTCCCAAGTGTCCAGCGAGCCTGCTGGTAGAGAAATCAGCCATGACTTGGCTCTGTCGCCAAGTCCCATAGAAAAAACCTTCATCCTCAACTCATCCGTTGTTATGTCAGCTCTGGGTCGTGGGAGTTGGTTGACGAAATTATCGATATCGTGCAAGTACCCCATCACATCTTCCCTTGATAAGCCATAGAACCTCGAAAGTTGTTGGAATGCGTGATTCTTGATCTCCAGATCTCGGGTTGCAGACGAAAGAACAATCGCCGGTCCCCTCATACGATCCTTGGTGGGTTGAACCCATGCCTTCAGTGGTCTAGCTTCTGCCATTCCGTCGATTTCCTTGAAAAGACTGAGTAGAGATTCAGAGAGATCGGTATCCTCTATTTCCTCGAGTGCGCGCCTTTCAAGTAGTCGCCTTCTTTGGTGGTAGACTCTATCGATCTCAGCAATTGAATCAGCAAGCGGTGTTCCTGCAGAACGTGTATGCGGCATACACTATCTATTACAGACTAGGAAAGGTGATTACAAACAGACTAGGAAAGCAGTTTCAGAGAGAGATTAAAAAGGAAAACTAAAACTAATAGAATTAGGAATCTAAAGCTGAAAATATAAACAAATTAAACAGAAAAAAGGAGTATAATCCCCGGCAACGACGCCAATTTGATGAACGCGGATGTCGTGCTCCGAATTCAAGCAAATAAATTTGTAATTAGCCAAAGGCAATCCACAACTACAACGAAAACCGTAGTGTAGCAGTAGAATGACTCGAGTGTCGTTCTCTCAGGACTATAACTAGCTTTATCAAATCTAATTTGGAATATAAAAACAGCAAACAGATAGCAAAGGGGTTTCTAGCAGATAATGGAGATTGGTGATAGTATGGTCCTTCTTAGCATAACGGGTCGATAATCATGCATAAATTACTCGGTCTTGCATAGAGATCTTTGAATCAATCTAGTGTCCTGTTGCAAATATTAAGCACTACGAAGATAATTGGTCTGACAAGTCAATCACTATTGTCCTAATGTGTTCCGTAATTATTCAACACTACGAAGATAATTGGTCTGATGGTCGACAAGTGTCCAATTGTGCATAATAATTAATACAACATACGAGAATTTAGGCTGTGCCTGATCAACGAAATAAAGCAATGACACGGAGTATAATGCGCGATATAGCCATTAGCATGATTATCTTCCCTTCGCCAAGAATTCACATACTACCACCAATGATAAGTTTAGCTACTCATAATAGGCATGCAATCAACAAAAATCATAGAAGAAAACATGTTGAAAGAATATAATAAAATAAGTAGAATAAAACTGTAAGATACAAAGTTACCGAAGGTTGTCAATCTCCGGATGATTGCGATCCTACGAGCTCCAAACTGCTATGAAGAAGTATCCCCTAAGCTACGGACCCCCAGAACAGGCTCTGGGAAGTCCCTACCTAAAACTATAGAGAAAGGTGGGAGAGAAGGTCTGGAAAGATATGATTTTCGGAGAAACCTGAGCAACTATATATAGGCTTCGAAATACTGTGGGGCGGTTCGCCCCACACGCGCGGCGGTTCGCCCGGTGTGGGGCGGTTCGCCCCACGTCTGCGGCGGTTCGCCCAGCGTGTTTTTCGCGGAATTCCGCGTTTTCGACGCGATTTTGGATTTCTTCCCCTTTTCGGACTCGGTTTCTGACTTCTAGTAGCCTTCTAACCTCCAGATTCGGCCCCTAGACTCCAAATCCCATCCGGAAACCTTCAGATACTCCAAATAGGGTTTTGGAACACCAATTCCTTGTCAACTTCAATATAATTGCCCGGAAATCTTCGAATTTCAACCAAAACCTGTAAAATAAAATTTAAAGGGAAACGTGACACTATTCTAATAAAATGTACTAAAATATAGCTAAATTAACATAGAGGATAGCTAAAATAGGTGAAAAAGACTCGAATGAAAGTGTAAAATACACATTCATTAACGGCGAGGAGACTGGAGCCTTACTTTGGAGCGCACAAGGTTGTGGTCTTGACGAAGCAACCTCTCAGGCAAGTCCTTGGAAAACCCGAAAACTCAGGAAGGCTAGCAAGATGGGCGATTGAACTAAGCGAGTACGATATTGACAATCAAGCACCTCTGGCCAAGAAAGCCCAAGTCATTGCCGATTTCCTTGTAGAATATCCCTCCAAAGGAGCTTCAGAGGAAAACCCTCCAGAGTCACAAAATGTCATGATGATGGTCGAGGAGCGACCACGACAGAATAACCCAATGCAAGCTCTCGAGGATGCTTTAAAAGAGCCCAAAGAGATGTCCCAGACAAAAAGAAAAAGACATGAAGTGTTCCTAGCAGAAAAAGCCGAGGAGCCTAAGGGTATGGAGACCGTCTCTTCAAAACCCAAGGATCTCGCCAACCATGGAGACGTCTGGATTCTTCACGTGGATGGATCCTCCTCAGGAAAAAATGGCAGGATAGGGATATACTTCAAGAGTCCAGGAGGAGCTGAACTCGAGTACGTTGTTACTCTTAGTTTTCCAGTCTCCAACAATGAAGCTGAGTATGAAGCTACCCTCATCGCTCTACGTATGGCAAAGGCACTTGAAGTGAAGAAGCTACATCTCTTCACTGACTCTCAATTGGCCGAGAAGCAAATCTCGGGAAAGTTCAAAACCAAGAAGGACTCACTGGCCGAATACAAGAGCGCCATCACGGAGGAAATCCAAAAATTCAAAAGTTATGAAATTGAGAAATTCTCAAGAGATCTCAATCAAAGGGCAGATGCATTATCAAAATATGCTTCGGCTTCCGGAGGAGTGGATACCCGGAATGTGATACTTATGAGAATCAATGCATCATCCCTATGGTCATCAAAGCCAAACGTCTTGGCAATTGTCACTCAACCGAGTTGGATGCAAGAGATCGCTACCTATCTCACGAACGGTAGCCTTCCTCGTGATAAGACCGAAGCAAGAAAAATCAAAGGAAAGGCAGGTCGCTACATCATGCAAGGAGATTACTTGTACAAGAGATCCTTCGAGGGAGTTTGCTTGAGATGCATCGCTGAACAAGAAGTGCAAAAACTTTTTGGAGAAATGAACAGAGGAAGTTGCGGGGACCATGCCCGGAGGAAGAACTCTCGCGCATAGAATCATCCGCCAAGGATAATACTGGCTCACTGTTCGTGAAGATGCTGACCGATTTGTAAGAAGGTGCGAGGAGTGTCAATTACACGCCAATTTGATCAATGTCCCGGCGAAACCTCTCATGCCCATTGCCATCACTTGCCCTTTCGACATATGAGGCATCGACATAGTCAGTCCTTTCCCGAGACGCACGGGTCAAAAGAAATTCATCATACACTACAAGAAATCAACCATGTAGCGACGGAAGAGTTGATACGGATGGGATCCGTCGCTATTTAGCGACGGATCGCTACCGTTAGCGACGGATAATGACGAACTGCGCTGTAAGCTCAGTTCGTCATTGGAAAGAGTCAATTCGGCATCAACTTAGCGACGGATATTGCTCATCCGTCGCCAATTTAGAGACGGATAAATCTATTCGTCACTAACTATAGTTGACCGGAATAAAGAAAATGGGAAATAAAAATAAAAGTAAAAATAAATAAATAGCGACGGATGGACTATCCGTCGCTATATTTCCAATAGAGAACGTCTCCTGTGAGACCACTAGTTTCGTGAGACCAAAATGAGACTCAAAGAAATTAGAAAATAGATTAAAAACTCGTTGATCCAACTAATAACTCGCGGGTCTTGTTATAACCCGAAATGGAACCAGGTATTATCAACTCAACCCGTTAAAAATCAGAGAAATAGTTCTTCTCCGTCTCTGCAACAAAACTCGCTCCAGTTTCTCTCTCTATCATCATCGCGATTCTCTCTCTATCTCTCTCTATCTTCGACGAACAACAAATATGATGATCACTGAGGATTACTCTCCTAGATCGTTGAATCAACTGAACGATTTGAGGATTAAATTGGCTCAATCGATGAATTCGAAAGGGGAAAAAATGTTGAAAAAATTGATGAGATACCTATAGATCCAGAATTCATTGAAGGATTTTCTATGAGACAGTCGGAATTTGATATGGAAGAACACTGTAGTGAATTTGCTGAAGCATCTGTTGAAAAAGTTGATGAAATACATAGACATGGAGAATTCACAGAACCTTCAGCTGATAAGGACGAAGGAACTGGTGAACAATCAGGTATGTTGCAATTTCGGTTGAGGTTTATGTATAATTGATTTGAGTTTTATTAAAATCAATTTTATTAGAAAAGCTTCTAAGTTTTGTTCTGTTACAACTGAAGTACGTTGATCTGGCTTGAATTTATGAGATCATGAATTAAGATTGAGTTTGATGTTTATGTATATGCTGAGTAATTTGAGGTTTATTCTTTTGATATTTGAGTTTCGTTCATATACTGATTGAGTTTTATAATATATCATTGCAGAGCATATACCACTCTCTTTTATTGGTTTAAAGAAGGAAAAGTGGGAACATTTTGAGGAACTTTACAAACGCTATGCATCAATGGTTGGATTTTCTGTTAGAATCTCAACAACAAGGACTAGATTAAAGCCAAGCCAGAGTTATAGAGTTCTTATGCACAATGCTGGAGGTAGAGAGAACGTTGGGCACACTGTTCGGGAAAATATCAACTATGTAAACAGGTTAATTAAGTTTACTATTTTCTACATGAATACTGCGTACACTATGATATTATTTTGGATTAGTATTGTGTACGTATGATTATTATTATATGTATGGAGGGTTTTGGTACATTTATTATGATTTTTTTGGATTATTTTTTGGTTTATTTGGTCTATAGAATTTCTGTAACATGTTGCTTAATTAAACAGGTTGCATTTGATTTTGGGTCTCATTATTATATCTAAAAAATTAAAAAAAAAAAACTTAGCAACCGATCGGTTTATCCGTCGCTATATTCAGCGACGGATAAGCTTATCCGTCGCTAAAAGTCACCGGACTTTTAGCAACGGATAAGTGTCATCCGTTGCTAATATTTAGCAACCGATGATGCTCATCCGTCGCTAAAAGTCCGGTGACTTTTGCGACGGATAATTCATCGGTTGCTAAAGGTCAACCTAATTTTCCGTCGCTAATCCGTCGCAAATTCACGACGGAAAACTCATCGGTCGCTAATTCGCTAGCGACCAACGGTTTAGCGACGACGAATTTATCCGTCGCTAAAAACACCGATCGGTCGCTAGCGAACATTAGCGACCGATCGGGTTTCTTTAGCGACGGATTGTTCCGTCGCTAAAGTCGCCCTCCCTTGTAGTGTTTATGTGGGGCTTGTTTGAGTTTTACATCTGTATTCAAGAAGATGTTTGTTATGTGTTCCTGTGCTTGTCTATTATGCTATGTTTGTTGTTTTTTACTTTGTTGAACTCTGTAAACAGGCTGAGGGCCAATAGAACTGGAGGAGAAGATTCACAGTGTGTGATAAATTTATTGCTAAAAAGGCAAAGACAGAATCCTAAGTTCTTTTACAAAGTAAAGCTTGATGACAAAACAAGACTCTGTGGAGTGTTTTGGTGCGACTGGGTTATGAGGAAGGATTACAAAATTTTTGGAGACGTGCTCATTTTCGATACAACATATTGTACTAACCGGTATGATATGATTTGAGCACCTTTGGTAGGAGTCAATAGCCACTGGATAATTTCGGTTGTGCCTTTCTTGCTAATGAACAAGCGGAGATATTTGTTTGGTTGTTGGAGACATTCTTGGAAGCAATGGACCAAAAAGGATAAAGGGTGCTATTGAGAAGAAACCAAGAAAGAAAAAACGTTCAAACACAGAGGAAACAAGTTTCCCCAGGAAGGAACAAGTTATTTGATTGATTTTAGTACTCTATTCTTTTGTGGACTATGTTCCTTGATTTCAATACTGTATTTCTTTGTATAAGATTGAGAATTTTATGGGCTCTGTTCCTTAATATCGATATTCTGTTTTCTTGATTTTTCTCATGTTTATGTTGACAGTTGTTGAGCATTTAACTAAAACTAATCAAGCATTTGTCAAAGGTAAATTGAAAAAATTTCTATGAACATTACACTCAGTCTGTGAGTAAACCTCAAACAACCACCACATAAAACTCAAACACACATCATATAAAAACTCAAATATAAGCTCAAGCCTCAAACTAAACTAAGGGTGTATATTTTTTCTAAAAGCCTAGATGGATTAGTGAACCCCAAACACCCTGAAAATGAATTGAATTACTTTCGGATTCTACGGTCTTAATTAGGGTTTAGGGGTTGGATGCGGTGCATTGTCAAGGGATTGTAACATATTTCCATGAATGTTCAAAGTTTAACTCAGTCTGTAATGCATATAAAAGTCATGGACAGTGGTAAACCTCAAACAACCACCACATAAAACTCAAACACACAGCATATAAAACTCAAACATAAACTCAAGCCTCAAACTAAACTAATGGTGTATATTTTTCTAAAAACCTAGATGGATTGGTGAACCCCAAACACCCTGAAAATATGTTTTGTCAACTCAATCTGTAATGCATATAAAAACTCATGGACAGTGGTAAACCTCAAATAAGAACCATATAAAACTCAAACACACAGCATATAAAACTCAAACATATAAACAAAAATATAAAAAAGTTTACAAAATATGACTGAAAATAGTACTAATCTGAGTTATTACAGACAAATTTCAAATTAAAAACATGAACAAAATATCAAAATGATGGGTGAATAAACATGTTCAATGAAGTTAAAACTTTGAAATCAAATCCAACAGAAATTAAGCCTCTTGTGCCTTTATCAGCAGCCTTCCTCCTTTGCTTGACTACAACAACATCAAGTGTCTTATGATTTCTGACACTATCTTTTGAAGCCTCCGAAGCTGAGTACTCAGAAGTATCATTATCATCATCATCACATTTCCTTTTCTTACTCTGAGGAGTACGAAAGAATTCGAAGGTGTACCATCATCAGAAGGTATCTCAAAGTCTTTTTCCTTTTGATTCCCTACAAAACAGCATACAAGAGTTAACACAACTTAACTCAAACATACACTCTAACAAGCACCACATAAAACTCTAAAACAAACAACATATAAAGTTCAAACCTCAAACTAAAACTAAGCGTGTATATTTTTCTAAAAGCCTAGATGATTTGATGAACCCTAAATATCCTGAAAATTAATTGAATTACTTCTATGAATGTTCAATGTTAAACTCAGTCTGGAATGCATATAAAAATCATGGACAGTGGTAAAACTCAAACAAGCACCAAAATAAAACTGAAAACAAAGAGCATATAAAACTCAAACATACACTAAAACCTGAAACTAAAACTAAGGGTGTATCAAACCTCAAACACACTTACCATCATCTCTGTTTGTAGGTTGTTTCCTCTTTGACCTACGAGGTTGTTGAACCTTTACAGTAGCATCACTGGGCTCATTCCTCGTTGACCTACGAACATTTTGAACCTTTTTCGGTGCTCCCTTTACAGTAGCATCAACTCCCTTACCTTTCTTTTCATTAGAATCATAAGTGCAAATATTAACCATGATTGCTGCAAAAAAAACACAAAGAAGATAAACTCAAAACACTCAAACTCAAGTAAAACTCAAACATAATATAAGTAAGACTCAAACATAATATAAGTAAAACTCAAATATAATATGAGCATGGACAGCAGTGGTAAATTTGTGTTAAATTCAATAAGCTACGGAATGGAAAAGGAACCATTATCATTGTGTTAAATTTGAATAAAAAATGCATATAAAAATATGATCATGGACAGCAGTGGTAAAACTCAAACATGCATCAAATAAAACCTCAAACAAACATCATATGAAACTCAAAAAAATGAAATTTATCCTTAAGCACCATATTAATGTATAAAAGTTTGAGTTTTATCTGAAGCAGGTTTGAGTTTTATCTTTGCAGAATAGAAAAGGAAAACTTATAATTTCACAAAGATACAGGTTTCATTTTTATATGATCCATGTTTGAGTTTTATCTTTGAAAAAAAATGGAAAAGGAACAATTATAATTCAATAAGCTACAGAATGGAAAAGGAACCATTATCATTGTGTTAAATTTGAATAAAAAATGCATATAAAAATATGAGCATGGACAGTAGTGGTAAAACTCAAACATGCATCAAATAAAACTCAAACAAACATCATATGAAACTCAAAAAAATGAAATTTATCCTCAAGCACAATATTAATGTATAGAAGTTTGAGTTTTATCTGACGCAGGTTTGAGTTTTATCTTTGCAGAATAGAAAAGGAAAACTTATAATTTCACAAAGATACAAGTTTCAGTTTTATATGATCCATGTTTGAGTTTTATCTTTAAAAAAAAATGGAAAAGGAACAATTATAATTCAATAAGCTACAGAATGGAAAAGGAACCATTATCATTGTGTTAAATTTGAATAAAAAATGCATATAAAAATATGAGCATGGACAACAGTGGTAAAACTCAAACATGCATCAAATAAAACTCAAACAAACATCATATGAAACTCAAAAAAATGAAATTTATCCTCAAGCACCATATTAATGTATAGGAGTTTTATCTGAAGCAGGTTTGAGTTTTATCTTTGCAGAATAGAAAAGGAAAACTTATAATTTCACAAAGATACAGGTTTCATTTTTATATGATCCATGTTTGAGTTTTATCTTTGAAAAAAATTGGAAAAGGAACAATTATAATTCAATAAGCTACAGAATGGAAAAGAAACCATTATCATTGTGTTAAATTTGAATAAAAAATGCATATAAAAATATGAGCATGGACAACAGTGGTAAAACTCAAACATGCATCAAATAAAACTCAAACAAACATCATATGAAACTCAAAAAAATGAAATTATGTAAAACGGATGAATGGAAACCACACAGAGCAAACCTTATGCATAAATTATGCAGCATAATTTAAACAGAAACTCAATGCTATCTAAGACAAACCTTAACACACTGAATCCAACCAAACAATATTTGTAAACCTCAAAGTAAACCTTACAAACAAACAACATAGAATATCGATCACCAGCAAAAATTGAATAAATGAACAGAAAAAAATGCAGGAAACACAGATGAAAACGAGCGCATGCGAAATCGAGCAGAAGTGAATGAAATAAGCTTCGACTTACATAAAATCGACCAAAATCGAAAACACGGAGATCGAGAAACTTACATAAATGTGAGGGAAGAAATCGAGCAAAAGTAAGCTTTGACTTGTGAGGATTAACTGCATAAACATAGCAAAATCGGAGAGAATGTAGAGTTAGAGTTAGACGTAAAGGACAGAGAACCTCATCGCGGAGGAGACGATTTAGGCGGCGGAGACGATGATTCAAGCGAAAATGAGTAAACTAGGGTTTCGAAAATGAGTGAAAAACAACAGAAATGAACGAAATCAAACCTTCAACAGCTGAAGAAGACGAACACGATGACGGCGAGCTTAATTCAGGCGGAGGAGACGATGTCTGAAGCTTCGATTGTGGCGACGAGAACAATTCAGGCGGAGGAGACTTTCTCTCTCTACTCTCTGATATTTCAATCGATCAATGACGGAAAATGAAAAGAAATGGGTCAATTCTATTATTTATAGATAACCCGTTTAATGACCCGAAAGGAGTAAACCGGGTTATAACATGACCCGCGAGATTTGATACAGTATAATGGATGATCCGGAATGCTTTGGTCTCACGGTCTCAACTTACAAATTGGTCTTAAATAAGAAATTGTATTTCCAATATACAAACGCGATCGTCTTCCTCCCCAGATCATTTCCCCATTTCTTCATAACCCTAATCTCTTCTCCTTCTTCTCCTTCTCCTCCTCCCATCTCAAAAATCCACCACCACCACGGAGCAGCTCCACCCACACCACCACCACCACCACATCACAACCACCACGACGTCTCATTTTCCTCTTCATTCTCTTCTTCTCTTCTCCATTTCTCTCCCAATTCAAACCCTAAACCTCTCCACCCACGCTATCACCGTCGGAGCCACCACCGTCCACCGCCACTACCGGAGTCGACACCACCGCCTCCTCTTCTCCTCCCGATCTCTGTCCAATCGGTAAATTCTTTCCTCACATTCTCTCTTCTCAATTTGAATTTCATTGTCAATTTCAATTTCTTGTCTTAATTCTTCTCTTTCAATTTCTTGTCTTAATTTCTGTTAATTGAATATCATAATATTCTAGCCTAAATCCAACCTTCGATTTGAACAACCCCAAAGTAACCCTAATTTTTAACTGTAAATTGGTTAATATTCATGTAATATTCATGTTATATGGAATTGAATATCATAATATTCATGTTAATACCTTATTCATATTAAATTGGTTATTCATGCTTAATATTAATATGCATGATAAATTTGCTTTAAGTTAGTTCTGTTAAATTGCTTAAGTTAGTTCTGTTTTCATGTTATTATATTCATGCTTAATATTTATGTTAAATTTGCTTAATATTTTGTTAAATTTTGAATTAAGTTGGATTAAGTTTGATTAATTAAAAAGATCAAAATTCTGCCTACTTATTTCTGATAATTATAATTATGTTAATTATTTTAATTATGTTATATAAGCTATTAAGTGTGATGATGCTATTATAATCGGTTTCTGTGTGTTGGTAAGATTTTTTCTTGGGCCCTAACTAATAGTATATGCTTACTATCGACCAGTGAGCGTTACATTGGTTAGGTCCCATAGAAAAGTCTCCCCAACATTTAATCGAACTGATTGTATTTGACTGAACACACATAAGAGTTTGTTTTTCATTGAAATGAACAGGTGTGATGATGATATACATATATTAGTTTGGAAGTGTTGGATTAGGCTTACATTGGGTGATAACTAATACTATACGTTTACTGTCGATCAGTAAGCGTTTTATTGGTTTGCACCCATTGGTAAGCCTTACTGACATTTAAGCAAACTCATTGTATTTAACTGAACACCCATTGTGTTGTGAATGATTGTAGTAGGCAGGCACCGTAATAAATGGGCTTTATTTCCTGGTATCCATAGAGTAAACATTACAAATTTTCCTTGCTTTCCGAGTCCTCGTCTATACTTATTAATTGACAACTTATTAAGTGACAATAAGTTAACTAACAATCAAGTGTAGTCGGGGTCTTGAAAAGCAAGGAAAGTTTGTATTGTGGTAATCATGTCATGCAAGGAAATGTTAGTTAAATATGATTTACATGTATAAAAAATACAATCACATTGGCCTTCGAACACACCATCATTTCCGAGTCCTTGTCTGTACTTATTAAGTGACAACTTATTAACTGACAATAAGTTAACTAACAATCAAGACAATGAACGTCGATGGTCAAGCACAACCCCAGGGCGGCGACGATGGTCAAGCACTGCCCCACGACGGCGACGATGGTCAAGCACTGCCCCAGGGCGGCGACAATGGGCTGCCTGTCTTGTCTGTTGGGCAGGGTTCCATGTAAGTTTTGTACTTCAAGTTTGTATTTAATTGTTTTTATATATAGTTGTGGGTATCCATAATTATTTTTTTAATATGTGTTACAGGTTTCACCCGGCAGAAAGTTGGGTAACATCATCCGTAGAAGATTTCATACGCTTCCAGAGCCAGGGAGTGGGGGTGAAAGGTGGAGTACGCTTCCTATGTCCGCAAAGGAGCAGTTTTTTCGAGGAATTGAAGGTACTTTATTTGTATTTAATAACTTTACGTCCGCATTCATGATGTTGGGTAGGCGGCACCCATGATTATGTTAGACCACAACCTTAGGTTATTGAGTAGGCGGCGCACACTAATTAAGTGTAACATTTAGGTAAATTGTGTTTCATTTCACTTATGTACATTGAATATATATTGCAGAACTACTACTATATGCCTCCTGCTCATATGGAGGAGTTGTGGAATGCGTTCCTGGTCCGAGGATCTAGCATCCACATGCATACGATGATGAGAGTCAAAACTGACTGGAGCAAGGAGGGAAAATGGCCCCTATGGATTGACACGGCTTCTCGGCCGCTGTGGGAAGCGTATTGGAACCGGGACCCTCCCCTCATCCAGCCGCACCACCATGCTGGAGCTTTGGGTGGGGTGGAGAACGCAGAGGCCGAGGAGAACGCAGATGCAGAGGAGTAGCTAGTAATTTTAGTATTTTTAGTATATGTTCGTACATTGTAGGATTGCATCTCCGTACATTTTGAGATGCTCGTTTTTTATGTTTATGTTCGTACATTTTAGTATTTATGTATGTACAATTATAGTTTGTTGAATGAAATTTATAGTTTCGTACCGTGAATCATCAAACATAAATCTCTGGCGCATTCAATTTTAACTCGAATAACAAACATTATTTTTAGCACTTGGTCAGGGAAGGACACGTGTCCCATACATTTAGCGACGGTTAAACTCATCCATCGCAAAATAATAGCGACGGATAATTTGTTCCGTCTCCATAATGGTCAACGACCACTAGGGAGACGGATAGGTTTATCCGTCGCTATTATTTTGCGACGGTTGGGTTTAACCTTCTCTTTTTGTTTTAGCGACGCCACTTTTCGCGATGTCTTATTTAGCGATGGACAATCCGTCGCTAATCGCCTTTAGCGACGGATCGCGAACATACATCCGTCGCTAAAATCCGTTTTCCTTGTAGTGATAGTTGCGGTTGAATACTTTAGCAAGTGGACGGAGGTTGAGGCATTGTCTACTATCACTGAACAAAGAGTGATGAACTTTGTATGGAGAAACATCGTGTGTCGATTTGGCTTGCCAAGAGTCCTCATCTCCGATAATGGTGCTCAATTTTGTGGCCAAAGGTTCAATGAATGGTGCAAGGAAATGAAGATTGAGAGGAGGTACACCTCGGTAGGACATCCTCAATCCAACGGGCAAACAGAGTTCGTCAACAAAATCCTTGTCAACAACTTGCAAAAGAGGTTCGCCACCAACAAGGATTGGGTCGACGAGTTGATGGAGTGGTATGGGCATATCGCACAACTTCAAAAACAGCTACAAGAGAGACTCCCTTCTCGCTAGTTTACGGTTCTGAAGCAGTCATACCAGTGGAAGTGGCGGTAGAAACCCTCAGGATCCAAGGGTATCAACCCGAGGACAATCATACCGAGAGGCTCTTCGATCTGGAGACAATAAGTGAAGTGAGAACCACCGCCCTGGCCAACATCCTCAGATACAACTTCCTTTTTATATCTAGAATTTTACCATAACCAAAATATATTATACGTCTATTTTTATTTATTTATAGTACAATCTTCTGAAAAAATCAGACACGATCACAATCTCCATTAATTTAATTTTGACCGGACTAAAAGGGATATGTGTGATTGCAAAAAAATAAATAAATGATAAAAAAAAGTCGTTTTATGTATGAAACTGCATTTGACGAAAATAAAAAGAAGACGTATGCACCATGCATAATATGGAGCCCAAATTAACTTTTGCATTTGGCCCAAAACCTCAATTGAAAATTTGTAATGGCGGGCAAATTCACTAAACGTCTAAACCCATGGATATTGAATTTTTAAAAATGTTTTCACATTGAATATAATCTCACAGATCTTGATTAATTTATGACTTATGGCTGCAATTTGTCACAACTTGTTGCGGTAAATTGATTTACGTAGTTTGTAAGCTAGGTTGGCTTGTAGAGTTTACATACATAAATAGATGGACTTGTGAACTGCTTTGATTTAGATAAATCAATTGATAACAAGCCTTTCCGATTAGAAGCGGCTTGGTTTTTCCATGAGGATTGTGAACCAATGGATTCTAATAATATGGTCAACCTTATAGTAGAAACCCAAAACAGTGGGATAATCAATCTCCTCTAGAAAAGCATTCATTATCGTTGCCCTTGTGTGCAGGGTGTGCAGGCGCGGAACCAGGAATGAAAATTGGGGAGGGGGGGGGGGCGAAATTACATGTACATCATTTTCTGAAAGTTCGACGGGCCAAAAGTTGAAAATTTATAAAAATTACCTTTTTTTTTTAAATTGTATATTCTAGCTAATATTCATTACCTCTGGAAAAGCATTCACTACCCACTGACCTTGTGCATACTGTTGAACATAGTCATTGAACATAGTCATTGATAGACACTGACTTTATATAGTTTTGAGTTGGACGATTAGATTGGCTCTTACTTGCAGTAATATCATATATGGTATACCATACACCCATCTTAACTCTTGCAACTCAATTCGGTGTAAATAAAAGTTCAACTTACTAAAAAGAATATAGTCATTCCCAAAATTTGGCAGACTTATTGTATTTGTGTAATTGTGTTACTTGCCACAGCTGCTCATTAAGCTTAAGTGGTAAATGAACAACATAAGATTACAATCTAATATTGATTTTTGACAAGTATTAAGGAAAAATTTCTCAGAGTAGCTAGTAAACGAAACTTGTACTGGAGGAAATCATTTTGTACTGTTGTATTGATTCAATAAATTTGTACAAGAGAAAATGAAGATTAGGACCTGGACATCTACCACAGTGACAACCCTGTTTTGGCCTATAGGGTTTCAACTCTTTTAGCAACCTAGTCATGGCACCAAAGTACTCTTCTACAGACAACTGAGAAGATTGAACCAAAGTTGCAAAATCTCTTCTTATCTGACAGATCCTAACTAACAAGGTCAGGTGAAGCATATCTTACTGCTAGCTTATACCAAGCCTCCTTAGACCAAAAATACCCATAACCTCAACCACAATCACAACCTTCAACTTTTCAAATAAACAATTAATTTATCTCACATCTATATACCAACCTTCCAATCAACCCAACCACAACAACTAAAATGTCATTTATCCATGATCACCAACCATCCAACCAATTATATTAATATAACTTTTTATTTTATTATTATATTAGAATATTTCTAATATAATAACTGAATATAATACTTAATGGATAATATGAAAATAATAAACAAGATATTAGAGTGGGATAGGAAGTTATCGAATAGAATAGGGTTTTTCATATATGTGAAAATATAACAAATTTGGTCCCTATATATAGAAGAAAAAAAAATCATGAATTTTTTATTTGAGATTTTGATATATATATTTTTTAATAATAAAAAGATAAAAAAAATAGATAATATAAAATATAAATTATATTTGCATGTCCAATAGGGAGGGGACCCTATTGAAAAGAGGGAAGAAACGGCAAGGTTGGAGGTTGGTACATTGCCGTTCTCTCTTCTCACCTATTTCTTTTTTACTTTTTTTGTTTATATAATGTTGTGGACCAAAGCCCACCCACCTTCTTCCCAACCCTACCACTGCTATTTGTGGTCTTAGCAGTTAGCAGCATTCACATATCTTATGTTTGAAACTACTCCTACTGACTGAATAAAGAATCCAAGTTAACAGCAGATTGTTGCATCTAATCCATGGAAGATACAAAAGGGTCTCCTACCTCAGGTTGTGGGATTGATCCATCAACAAAACTGTTGGTGTTGAAATATATCCAGTCCGCATGTACGAACTAGAGCGGTCTAAGAGCGCGACGAAGCATCAAAGGCCGTCCCTCAAGGGGCGCGACCACACCCAAGTATGTCACTAAGGTGTGGTTCAACCAACATAGGGTCCGACCATCACTAAGCGGCCAACCCTCAAGATAAGCTCATTACAAGGACAATGCAGCTATTGGGCTCGAGGAGCATCTCTAGGGCTCGAGGAGGACCTTACGTCAAGGTGACACCCTCTGAGAGAAACTAGGTAGAGCACTACTCGGACCACATACGTAAGAGGAAGGCACGAGGACCAAGGGCGACCACCCATGGTCGCTCCCTGCAGTGGGACCCGTCTTCCAGATTACTTCATGGGACCCGAAAAGTCTATATTCCCCTCTCAACCCTAGCCAAGATGTTTGGGCCAAAGCCCATGAACCTCCTTAATGGGCTTGGGCCTAAGGAGGCTTCAATCTCGTCCGGACACTTGTCACGATCCTACATGGAGTGACATTAAAATACTACGAGTATATAAATGACTCATTCATTACCCAGCGGGTAAGCAATCATAGCTCTCACCTACCACTCACCCACCACATTTACTATTCGTACTAGGGAAGCCTCACAACTCCCTACACGTAAAGTCGTCCATCCGATTTGATCCTCGACAAACCGGGCACGAGGTACTAACCCCCCTCCAGTCTATTTCAGGTACGAGGAAGTTACAAGAAGTATTCCTATCATTTTAAGAGGAACACTACATGAAGAAGACCTAGAATAGTATATTGTGACGATCTACTACGAATTTAGAAAGAAGTACGAATTACCCTTCAACAAAAACCCTTTTTGTTCTTTCCAGTTAAGTGCAAAACAAACATCTCTTCCAATCATGATAGTTTTGATTGTTCAAAGGAGGATCCATCACAAGTCAACAGATGTATTATTATCAGCAGGAGATAAGTAAAAGGGACTGAACAAATCAGTATGATCATAGATCTCAGTTTCTTTCTTGGCCTTAATGATGTCTTCATGATCATCACTTGCCTTAAGAATATCCTGATCATCTACCATGAGTGATTTTGAGTGAATCTTAAAGTTTCAGATTTTAAAAACAGAATAGATAACAAGAACTTCAGCTGATAACAACAGCAAAATAGAATGAAAAATAAAGCAACAAGTGATTCAAATAACTAGCTGATGACAACAGCTCTGAATAGATGATGTGAGCTGATAACAACAGCTTGATGAATGAGCTGATAATAACAGCAAGATGATGAACAATAACAGAAAACAAAAAGAATCAAAACAACAGCTAAAGAGTGCGGAAGCAAAGGTCAACCAGGACTGAGTTCTTATCAGCAACTGCAGGCTACAGAACCTGAGCTCTTGATACCATCTCAGAGTAGCTAGTAAACGAAACTTGTAGTGGAGGAAATCATTCTGTACTGTAGTATTGATTCAATGAATTTGTACAAGAGAAAATGAAGAGTAGTACAAGATATATATATAAATACAAATCTAAACTCACCTACTTTGTTAATAGACACAATTACCCTATATATACAAATATGAAATATCTAATGAATGAAATGATTAAAATGGCCCTGAACTTATCCTATTTCTCTTCTCGAATAACTATGGATTTGTTTTGTAAGGAAGAACCCTAACCTTGGTAGGATTAGTAAAGTTGTTCAAACTGTGCCGTTTTGTCTCTTCTTTCTTCTCTTTGTTTAGTTCTCTAACCAAGCCGCTCTGATCTTCATAATTCGTCTGGGACGATTCAGTGTTCTTCATGGCTTGCTGCCCTGATTCATCTTGTTCTGCTTTCTTCTTCTTTCTTTTCTTCTTTATATGTTGAGAGAATCCACTAAGAGGAAACCTTGAAAATCAATCAAAGATGCTTACTAGATTTCACTACGAACATGGAATAGTATGCTTACCGCAGCATAGGGATCTTTCATGTGAATTAAAGAGCTTTGTGGAATGTCACTAAGCGAAGTCATTCCCCTTCCCCTTACCTCGTGTAGATGCACATTTAAGTTTCATTCCGAAGTGGCTCATCTGCCACAAAAAGCTTATGTTATAAAGGAGGTTGAAAGAGGGGCATGGCAGTAACTAAACTATACCGGAGTGATACTGACTATAATCAAAACCACCTCAAGCACCGATGCAACAGAAATAGAAAACATACTATGCATATAAACGAAAGCATCACACAAAGTGAAATTACTTATTAAATTCAACATCTGTCTGAACTCTGAACAAGGAAATAAAGTTCACAATGGTGATACTCTACCATCCATTTCCATTTACAATGAACCCTCTTATTACTGTCTTCTGAACAATGACAACTAATTTGTAAGGCTCTCCTTTGCTAAACCAGGTTTTGAATGATCTTGAGTCATGAATGCATACTTGATATGCTAAAAATTCAGCTTATTATTAAGCTAGATGACACTAAAGAGAGCCTAAATACAATGCAGTTCATATTATACAAGCTCCATTTTAGACTAATTTGCCTCATACAAAAGTTAAGAAACAATAACACAAATGAAGAGAGCAATATGAGCCAAGGAATTCAATTACCTTGACTAAGTAATTCTGCTCAGGATACTTCATAGACAGAGTGAACAAGACATGACATTCTGATGGATGGTAAACTGCATAGAATTCGGAAACTTCACCAAAACAGACTCCAATCTATTGCTATGAAATTTGCAGCAATCCATTCAGAACCAAAAACTGATTATAAGAGTATCCATCAAACTCCGGCTGAGCCATAATATCCTCCTGCTCCTGCATTATCATTCTCCCAGCCTAAATCCACGGCGGCTCCAACAATGATGCCCTAACAAACAATGTAATAGTATTACAATTTACAACAACAAGAACCAACATTCAAAAGCTGGAAAACAAAGAATCAGAAATGGATACATAAAAAATACTCAATTCAATATATCACAAACGTACCAAAACTACAACAAGCTGCATCATCAATGCATTACCATAATGCTACATACTTTTTCACAGGATCTGAGAGCTGCTTGAGCTCGCCATTTCCGGTTTGA
This sequence comes from Plantago ovata, assembly GCA_028274465.1. Classification (NCBI taxonomy): domain Eukaryota; kingdom Viridiplantae; phylum Streptophyta; class Magnoliopsida; order Lamiales; family Plantaginaceae; genus Plantago; species Plantago ovata. The sequence goes on along the minus strand of CM051456.1, from coordinate 103,865,246 downwards.
CAGAGCATCACTAGAGTGCGGACGCCGAGCATTTTGCCTGCTGTCTGCAACATTAGGAGTATGACCGGCGGATCCGCCATGAGAGTTGATTTTGGGGTGTTTTAGGGTTCTCTGTGTTATCATGTGCATTTTTACAAAGACTGCTACATTGAAGGAACGGTTGATTTCATCTTTGGATCTGGCCAATCACTCTTCTTGGTAACATTCAATTCTAAACTTTTTTTTTTCCTCATTCTGTATAGTCAAAGTACTAATTAATACTGTGTGTGTCGCGTGCTTGCATAGAACACAACTGCTCATGTGATACCGGGAGATCAGACAACATTTATCACGGCACAAGCCAGGGGGAGCAGCACAAAGCCTAATGGCTATTCCCTGGTGCATTGCACGGTCACAGGAGCAGGACGAACTGCATATCTTGGCCAAGCCTGGTACCGTTATAGGAGAGTTGTGTTTGCTTACTCAGAGTTGAGTGATGTTGTTAATCCTGAAGGATGGTTCAACAATCGTGACCCGAAAAATTACAAGTAAGTTTATAAGAGTACATGATCTCAATATCAAGTTTGCTATTTTTCTAAGCATGTTGTACAGAACTTATAGCTCAATCACGTAATGTGTCCAGGACCGTATATTTTGGAGAATACGAAAACACTGGACCGGGATCAGATTTGGGTAAGAGGGTGCAGTACACAAAGAAACTTAGTGACACAGATGCTGCCCCATTCTTGAAACTGGCTTTCATAGAGGGCACACCTTGGCTGCTTCCTCCTCCGAAATACAATTGATCTCCGATCAAAAGGCCTAGTCTATGCCGTCTCCCAGGAGACTTACTACTCATCTATATACGATTATGATTGTTGTATCTGATGATTCGGAATGAAATAAACATTTCGATATCAAGAGCTAACGAGCTGTTAATTCTTTCTGTATTCAAAATGTCAAGTGTTTTTGACAAAAGATGCATACTGCCCATCCCTGTAATCTTTTCTTCATCACCAACTATGTTGATGTAGACAGACTAGCAAGAGCTTATATACATACCGGTAATGGTGATAGTTTAACAACCAGATGATGGATGAATACAAAAGTACAAGCATGGGTTTAATAATGACAAGTAAGCAAATTTCAAAATGTTTGTATGTGTAAATCTCAGGGATCACAAACAGAATAAACAAGAATTGTGGATGCAATCTGACATAGATACAGAAGGGTAAGGACTCAATTGCAAGGTCACAAGAATACAGGGTGAGAATTATAAAGGAAGGCCCAAGAGCTAGTTCGCATCTAATTCGTCGGACCCACCCTCCAATTTCATTGTACCTTACGCACTATATCTTGTACGATCCCAAATATTAGGTTTTGAAAAGTTTGTTAGGCGGTTATAACTTTTTTCCCTCTCCTTTCTCTGGAAGCATTTTGATGGAAAGAATGTGTCTGTTGGATTGAGTCTTGTCCAACGAGTTGTGTCCTTTCGCGCAAAACCTGCAACCATTCGATCCCCTATATAAAACCTCCTATGGCAGAATTTCTTAACCATCCTCGACTGTAACAGATCTTTTCCTATTCCCTTTCTGAACTTGCTCAACTTCTCACAATGACAAGGAATAACAACAGAGGTACGTCACATTTCAAGTAACAACTCAATCTGATATTTTCGACTTACCTTATTTATGTCTAATTCATTGACAGGTGCGAATAATGGACGGAAGAGGAAGTTACAGGAAACTGCAAAGGTAACAGGCCCTTCAGGAAACTTCACCTGGGTTCCTAATCAGTTTGGCCCTTCGTACAATAGCAATGCGATGCAGTCACATGTTCCACAAGTAGGCCAGTCGTCATCCTCGCAAGAGCATCAGGGGATTTACATCTGTTCACCCGAGAGACCAGTGCGTCAGGAGATTTACATCCGTTCTCCCGAGAGAGCAATGCGTCAGGCGCCTAGACCGGTACAGCATTTACCCAACAATGTCCCTGGACCATCACAGAATGCGAGTCAAGGGGTTTACATTGGTGCACCCATGAGACCAGTGCCTCAGGCGCCTACACCGGTACAGCATTTCCCCAACAGTCTCCCTGGACCATCACAGAATGCGAGCCAAGGGATTTACATCCGTGCACCCATGCGACCGGTGCTTCAGGCACCTAGACTGGGATCATCACAAAATGCGAGCCAAAAACTTGATCATATTCTTGCACAAAATGTATGTTCACTGGTATATATACTTATTAATTGAATTCACGTTTATGGAATGTTTATTTAATTAGTGTAACATGCTATGGTAATTTTGCTTCTGCAGTACGAGCAGCAGAAGAAAGCTCTCAACGACATGGTCGAGAAGCTAGCTAGGGAAAAAGCTGCGCATATGATAAGGCAAAAATACTTTATGATCGACATGAAAACAGCGGAAATAGCAGATTTGGAGAAAAATCTCGAGGCGTACAAAGGAGATATTGACCGGCTTCTCAGCAGGACGAGAAGCTGGGAGAACACAGTAGAGAACCTAAAGAAAAAGATGGAGCAGATAACTTACGAAGCAACTGGCAGCAGTGATGAGCAGCCAGAGCAGCACGTTGCTGGACCATCTCACCAGCCCGCACGATCAGTGAGGCATGATTGTACAGTTTGCAAGACACACGTGGCTACGGTTATGCTATTCCCGTGTCACCATCTATGTGTTTGCACTGCTTGTGATTCAGTGACCGAGGTGTGTCCGATTTGCAATGTGCGAAAATCACAACTATTCAAGTTACGTACCCTACTGAGTAGGAAATGGTAGTTTAAGGCAATTTTATGGCAGTTCTTAGTTTCTGTGTTTTAATTTCAATGCTATGTAGGAGTAAGTTTTATCTTTTAAGATCAACAATGATGTTTGTTTGAATAACTATTGGCTTTTTATTGCTCCTACTTTTGTCTATATGTATACAATAACTCTCAAGTTCTGCCATGATTCATTCTTTCAGAACAAAGTACGCATAACAAATCAAATCAAATCTTGCGCCTAAACAAATGAAAAGATTGAAGTGAAATATCGCATAGCAAAATGAACATGTGCGCCTTAAATGAAAACAACAACGTATATATTCCAGTATTGCTCATAAACAATGAAAACAATGCTGTTTTTCTCATCGAATGTTGCGCAAGAACAAAATGTACAATCGAATGGATGTAAAGGTAAATATGATTGGTAAACAACTTAAAATTGTATCATGTAGCTAGTGCCTGGTATTTGAATTTAGATGGCTCTGTGCAAACCTTTAGACGAGGCCTTAAGTAATAATATGAGTAAAAAAGAAATAAAAATTTATAGTAGCAAGAATATTATTAAAAGGAAAAAATGGATCAAACTCCCCAACCTATTATACAAGTGCGACAATACCCCCACCTATTGAATTTAAGACTTAACCCCCTCACCTTTTTTAACTGCTGCAACATATCCCCTGAGAAGCTTCTCCCGTTAAACTTAACGGAGAAAATAAACGGAGGATATTTATTAAACACATCAACAAAGTATAATAGGTTCCAAATTCCAATTATTACTCTCATATAATCTCATCTACGCGCAGCAGCGGCTCTTGCCTCCTTCCATGGTCTGTGAATAATCTCCATAACTATGTCTTGGAAAAAGAGGAGCATAGATCCTACTGTTTCTGGAGTACTCAGTGCACCAAATTACGGTAATTCATAAACCCTAATTCTTACTTAGAATCTCATTTTTTATGTTAATTATTTGTTTATTGGGATAATATACATGTGTATTATTTTCGGTAGCAATTAACTGTGAGATGCGTGAAACATCAAACTACTATATGTGTGTAATTCTAAAAAATGTTCTTAGCAAAATTAATTAAGTTACATTAATGAACAGCACATGGTGTTTTAAGATTTAGCAACCATATGATGATCTAATGTGAAAACCATGTTAACGTACCTTGTCATTTAATAGATTTCAATCCTAATACATGAGGCAAATAATTGTCTCTCCACATTGGCTAAAACCATTTCAACTCAAAGGAATAATACAACAAATTATGAGTTAACAAGTATATTTGATACTAATTAATTGAAAATCATAACTTCTAAAGCTTCACTCAGGAGCAACTTGAAGTGTCAAGTTCTCCACAGCCTTATGTGGAGAAGAACTGGCTCAGTTTCTTTGTTGCTCTCCAAATCAAGGACATGACTAGCAATGAATTTTGATAAAATATATAACGATAACATGGGGGGGGGGGGTATTAAACTGCAACACTTCAAGAATTAGGCATTTTTTCCACATACATGTGTAGTACTTTCAGTAACAATTAGTTAATTGTAATATGAATAACCATTATATGTGTATTGCAGGGAATGGGAGTGGATATTTCACTATTAAAATGCACCACGAGGGAAAGTTTTCACGTAAATGTGTGGAGGAACTATATTGGCGGGGTTGCTGACTTCTTCGATTATTGTAGTGCGGATGAGATGTCAATGATAGAGATCCGGGAAATGGCTCGTTTGTGTGGAATCGACCCTGATTCTGTGGCATTCACCTATAGCAAAAGTGGTGTTGATGATTGCAATAATTTAACCGTATTAGAGACTGATATTAATGCCGTGAACTTAGCTTATTTCTTGGATGAAGATAATTGTGTCGGAGTATACGTAGAACATGAAGAGCTTGAAATAAGTCCTAATGCTCATGAAGTTGAAGGAGATCACGATGCAAGAGAAAGTGATGGAGGATCTGACTATGAAATGAGTGATAGTCTACCTGAAGTGAGCGAAGGTTTGGAATTCATAGGAGATGATTTGTATGAAAGTGGAGTTGCAGAGTCTTCTAATACGGGGAAAGCTTCTACAACTGTCGAAATAAGGAGTTCTGGGGATTTGATTGATAATGATGATAGGTATGAAGTTGTTGATGCTCAGTCTGTGGGAGAGGATTCAGTATTTTCTGATATACTTGTGGATAGTGATGGGTATATTAGTGATGAAAATATTGACATTGGAGCTATCAATGGAGGTGGTATTTCAATCAATGAAAATGCTGGTGTAGAAGCTTCAGGGAACGATTTTGTGAAAAATGGTATAGATGCTAACGAACCAATTGCTCTTCAGTATGAGATTGAGCATTATGGTGGCTTTCAAGTATTTAATCCGAAGGTAGACATGGAAAATCCACAATTTCATGAAGGCTTAATATTTGATGATGCTGCTACCTTTAGAGCTGCAGTACGACAACATTCCATGAAACATGCTAGAGATTTGAAATTCAAGAAGAATGACAATGACAAGATACAGGTCAGATGCAAGACACAAGATTGTCCCTGGTATATATATGCTTCTTCGTACAAGAGGAAAAAAGGTGAGAAACATGGCCCGTTGCAAGTTAAAGTATTCAAAGGACCCCATCAATGCAGCAGACAAGCTAAGGTCACGGCTGCTACTTCAACATGGGTGGCAAAAAGATGGAATACCCATATCAGAACAGAACCTAAATGGAAAGCAAAATCCATGATTACAATAGTTGATGAAGAAACTCATTTATTCCTTAGTTCGTTCCAAATGTACAGGGCAAAGAAGAAGGTGACAGAATTTGAGATGGGCAATGAACAAAAACAGTATGCCATGTTATGGAGATATGCAAGCGAGATAATGAAGAGTGATCCTCAAAGCACAGTAAGGATTAAGCCAAGGGAAGTTGATGGAAAGAAGTTGTTTTCAAGAATTTATATTTGTTGGGGTGCATTGAAGCACGGCTTTTTGGATGGTTGTAGGCAAATTATATGTTTAGATGGATGCCATATCAAAACAAATTATGGTGGCATAATTTTGACTGCTTTGGGCCTAGATGCAAACAATGGAATGTACCCGTTGGCATATGCAGTTGTGGAGAAAGAGAAGAAGGACACATGGAAGTGGTTCCTAGAATATGTGAAGATGGATTTAGGAATTAATGATGACACTTCACGGTGGACTTTCATGAGTGACAAGCAAAAAGGATTGATATATGCAGTTGAAGAACTCTTTCCAAATTGTGATCACAGATTTTGTGTCCTTCACATGTATAATAATTTCAGACAACACCACAGAGGTTTGGCATTCAAAAAAATCATGTGGAAAGCTGCGAGATGCACAACTGTAGTAGAATTTGAGAAGGTTCTCAGTGAGTTGAAGAACAAAGACATGAAAGCTTTCCAATGGTTGATTAAGTGTCCTGCTGCAGGGTGGTCCAGGTCGTACTTTAGACCAGGATCAAAATCCGACATGTTGTTAAACAATATTTCTGAAAGCTTCAACAAGATGATCTTACATGCTAGATCAAAGCCAATAATTGGGATGCTTGAGGAGATAAGAGTAATCTTGATGACAAGGGTGTACATGAATAGAGATAAAATGAAGAAATGGTATGGAAACATATGCCCAAGGATCCATAACAAATTAGAAGAACTGAAGAAGATGTCAGGTGGAATGCAATGTCGATGGAATGGTGAGCATGAGTTTTGTATTACTGATTTAAAGAATGGGGATTTTAAAGTAGATGTTTGTGACATGACATGCACATGTAGGAGATGGCAACTAACAGGATATCCTTGTGCGCACGCAATTAGAGCAATGAAACACATGGGATGGAATGTCGAGGATTATGTGGATGGGTGTTACAAGAAAAGTACCTACTTGAAGGTGTACAGTCACTGTATGCATGTGCTTAATGGAATTGAAGAGTGGCCATTGTCTGACCAACCTGATTTATTTCCACCATTGATTGAGAAACAAGCTGGACGACCTAAGAAGCATCCAAGGAGAAAGTCTAACCAAGAGATTGAAGAAACGAAAGCCAAATTGGCACAAGAAAAAGCAAAAGAAACAGGAATACTTGGAAGACATGGTATTATAATGAAATGCCGGTATTGTCATACCGCAGGTCATAATCAGAGATCGTGTGAGCTTAAAAAGAAGGATTTGGCAGAACAAGCTATGAGAAATGAGGGAGGCTCAAGTAGTGGAACTGGTCCAACGGTATCTTAACATTTATAATCATTGTTCACTTATTTCATTTCTTTCGCTAATGTATATTTACTTGATATACTGTAATTTTTCATTGACGTTTGTAGGTTATTATTCAGAACACTCAGTCTAGCATCACTGAAGCTATGAGAACATTCACGAAGGTATAATGTTTCGGCTCTTGTTATGGTGCATAAGAACCAAGTGTATATATATATATATATATATATATATATGTATATATATATATATATACATGTATCATGTATATATATATATATATACATATATATATATATATATATATATATATATATATATAGTGTTGTTTATCATTTTACATTTCTCTTGTGGCAGGGTAACTCAATAGGAATAAACATACAGAGTGGCAAGGGAAATGACGGCAACATGGTGAATTCTACACAAGAGTCACACATAACATGTACATCAAGACCTAGTAAGTTGCAAGTCACTATGGGTGCAAGTAAGAATAATGTACAACGGACACAAGATCCATTTGAAAATGTTGAAGGAAGAAAGAAGAGTAAGAAACCAGGGAGGGTTTAGTGTTGCTAATGATGTTTAAGATTTGAAGAGGTATTAGAGTCATTTTTCCCCTGGCCATGTGTTTTATAACACCATTCTTATGACAGAAAGTTCTTTGTTTTTATAGCATCATTATTTCTCTCACCGGTCTTTTGTTTCTTTCTTTTTGGACAGGTTTTTGGAAAGGTTTTGGCTTCTTAGTCGGAGTGCTCTTGGTTTAGTTGCAAAGAAATCTTTCGGACAAATTTTGGCTTGAAATGCAATGTGCTCCCGTATTTTATGTCCCAGTTGCATCAGAAGCTACACCAATTCGGGAAGCTGCGTTTTGGGCACTAATAATATTAATGAACATAGTTTTAGACTGTCAAGTATTCAGTTCACAGTTTTCCATTTTTCTTTAGTGGATGTAATGATCTAGCAACATTGATTAGCAGATGGTGTTCATGCCTTCTTTTTCATCTTGTTTTATTGAGTTGATTTTTAAATGACAACACATTTTTTTTATTAAGAAGATTTTCTTTTGTTGCTTTGCAACTTGATTAATTGGAGTTCTAATATTTTACGGCAAGCAAGAGCAGAAAATTAATCCAAAGCAACAAGAAAGATGTTAATCAGTTACTCCCGTTAAATTTGATGTAGATATGATCTCATGTGTTTTGACATTTGCTTATACTAATTTGGAACGGCAGAAACATCTAATTCCGTTAAATTTAACGGCAAGTGTTATATAGGGGGTATGTTACATCTTTTAAAAAAGGTGAGGGGGTTAAGTCTTAAATTTAATAGGTTGGGGGGCATTGTCTCACTTGTACAATAGGTTGGGGGGTTTGATCTATTTTTCCTTATTAAATCATCACATTCAAGATATTAAAATCATTTCCAAATCCAAAATTCCAAACAAACTAAAAATAACATTTTTTAAAAGTGAACTCTTCTAACATTCTTTAAATACATCCTATTTATAGAAAAAGAATTAAAATTTATAAAGAGAGAAAAATATGTATTTGATTTGAAGAATGGATAAAAATACTTGAGGAAGAAAGAAAAGCTATCATTATTATTATTATTATTATTTTAAAATAGGAATTTTATTATTATTATTATTATTATTATTATTATTATTATTATTATTATTTTTATTTTTTTTAATTTTTTTTATAAAACTAGACTTTTATTAATCACGCGAAATTGGAAGGGAGTCGAGAGACAAGCTGTGCTCCCACTCCTTTCTGGATACAAAAGCTAAATATAGAAAAAAGAAAAGCACCACTCCTAACATCATTAGAGTGACTAACAGATAAGCGCTTGAGGCGCGAAAGTGTGACCAATGCCTCCTCGTCGAGTTCTCCAAAAGAAGAGAATGCAAAAGGGATGAACGAGTAGCTGTTCTCAGCACACTTCGAAGAATACTTCCTCTTCTTCTTCTGAACGGCAGTGTGTAAAGCAGCGCCAGGGACCCAAGGATCCAAACCCCCACCAGCAAAAGGGGAGACGCCCGTGACATCCAAACAAGCGTCTTTGCCTTGAGACCAATTGTACAACAACAGATCCGCTGGACGAAGGTCCCGCCCATCATCGGATAGGAACCCCAAAGGGACCTCTTTCCGCACTGCAACACCAACCCTAGAGCAGATATCAAACCAAAGTATCGCGCACAAGATTGTGCCGGAACTTCACTCCCACCTCGCTAGAACAGTGGACAGCGTGGTCACCCCACTGGTCCATCCGGCGCACATGACAACTCGGGCATAGGGAGCCATCCAAGAACAAAGGGACCGCCAGACGATAACATAACACAGCCCGAAACTGTCGTGGGTTCATATGCAGCCCCAACCCGTCAATGGGAATAGTGAAAAGGTAATCCTACGCATGAGGGGCACGCAAACAGCTAAGAAGAGCCTCCTGCCGACTATACAAACCAAAACGCGACGTCAGACGTGCATCAATGACACCAAAATAGCTCTTTGCCAAAGATTTCATGAATTGGGGGGCAGGAGAGCTGGTGGTACCAGAGAGAGGATCGACACCACAAAAGGCCGAGAAAGCATCCAGAGCGCGCAGACTGAAAGGAAGGGCCAAGCGAGTCAATCCCAGATCTCGCAAGAATCCGATCCTGCAAAGAGCTAGACTGCAAGCGGGAAGAGAGGAAGGCATACCGACTGACATCCTCAACACACAAAACCCCAAGGCCGCCAAGTCTGATGGGCAGAGTGGCAAGCCGCCACTGCCAATCTCCAAAGCCGGGTCCTGAGCCTGTAACAATCGACTCCAAGGAAGTACGCAATGCCTTATCAAACTGAACCGGAGCACCGCCTAGAGACACAGGAGGGCAGGTCCTCAAAGCAAAAGACAACTTTGCAACCCCCGCACAATTGCGAAGGAGGAGAAGCTCACACTGGGGATCATCAAGCCTGCGGATAGCCTCCAAGAGTGAGACGGTCTTGGAAACCCGACGCGCAACTAGATCACATTCAAGATATTAAATCATTTCCAAATACAAAATTCCAAACAAACTAAAAATAACACTTTGTAAAAGTGAACTCTTCTAACATTCTTTAAATACATCCTATTTATAGAAAAAGAATTAAAATTTATAAAGAGAGAAAAATATGTATTTGATTTGAAGAATTGATAAAAATAATTGAGGAAGAAAGAAAAGCTATCATTATTATTATTATTATTTTAAAATAGGAATTTTATTATTATTATTATTATTATTATTATTTATTATTATTATTATTTTTAATTTTTTTACATATTTGAAGCCTATACTAGGTTATTATTATTATTATTATTATTATTATTATTATTATTATTATTATTATTATGTTTTTTCATTTTTTCTTTTTTTTTCTTTTTTTTTTTTTTTTTTTTTTTAATATTTGAGCCTATACTAGGTTATTATTATTATTATTATTATTATTATTATTATTATTATTATTATTATTATTATTATTATGTTTTTTCATTTTTTCTTTTTTTCTTTTTTTTTTTTTTTTTTTTTTTTTTTTTTAATATTTGAATCCTATACTAGGCTTTAGTGCATTGGGCCTAGGAGGCCCCAACCAAAGTGTGGCCCTGTTCGGACGAGCTGTCCGAACTTGCTAAGGGCCGCACCTGCATGGAGACGGTGTGTATGAGGTAACTATGATTGGTAAACAACTTGAAGTAGCATAAATATGATTGGCAGATATTGATGCTTCTTCAACTGTATTTCCAAGAATACCAATGTCGGGTACTGGTCTAGGCAGCATCAAGTCTATGGGCGGTATGGCAGCTGGTGGTTTTGTTTTTTGGACTGTTTTGATCCTGTAGCCACTCTGGACTTGCAGTATTGTAAAGTAATGAAACTGCGACGATGGATGATGATCATGACGATGCGACTGGTTTAGAACTTTATTTTGTAAATCAAATCTATTAAACACTAAATGTATACTACACCCTCTACATACTACACATAAATGTAAATGTAATGAACCGTTTTAGATTTCGACGTTTTCACGTATTCATATTTGTATCGGTCTGCATGCTTCATAGCATAATAAACAAGAGTTGTGACTAGGAGTCTAGGACGCAATCTGCCATACAGACACAAGAACAAGGACTCAACTGCATGGTTACAAATTGCAAGAACATTTATGCAAGAAATTCAATTATACCTTGCGCCTTGTTTGTTGTACAAACAAAATCCTAAATATTTAAGTATTTTTTAAGCCCTTAGTGGTAATTAATTAACTAATTATAAAGTTTTTTCTCTTTTTATTTTTTAATTTTTTTTTCTCCGTAAAATAGCAGAAACTATTTCAATTAATTTCTTATTTTGGTATTACCAAAGGAAGAATTACAATAATTGCATTTGATTATTTTCCAATAAAGCTAGTCAATGAAATCAAGACTCACTAATTGTTACTTACCATTAAAAAATTTCTAGTCACGAAAATATTAGTACAAAAATCTGTAGAGGTTAAAATGCAAGAAAAAAAATTACTTAAAAAGCGAGAATTAAATTAATTACTTATAATTGAACATTTTCAAAATTTAAAAATGCAAATAATCAACAAAATCTTGAACAAGACACCTTTCATTGAATCCGTTCTAATCCTAAAAAAAACTCCCAGAAATGGAAGCATTTTAATGAAAATGTGCTTGTTGGATTCGAATCGAATCATCGTGTGTTTTCGGGCAAAACCTGCCACTGTTTCTATTCCTATATAAACCTCCTTATGGTCATTCATCATTTCCACACTACCTTTCTTCCCAGTCATTGGAAAACACTTTCTACCTCACTCCTGTCTCCATCGCAATCTGCGCAGCGATTCACGATGGCAAGGATCAACATCATCAGCACCAGAGGTAACAACAACACCACCACCAGAGGTAAAAACAACAACTGAGGTACGTTACTTTTCCTGTTACATCACAATCAATGTTTTGGATCGTTAAACCAGGATAAATCACCTTACTTACGCAACTGTTTCATTTGCAGGTGGGCGAAAGAAGAAGGTAAAGAACATTCCCATTGGTACGTAGCAGCAGCTTTCTGTTTCGCCCATTCAGTGTAGTGGATCTACAGGTTGCGTTTCCATCGAATGTTCCACCACCTCCTGTTCAGTCGACCAACAATTCATAAGTGCAGCAAGTACTCAACAAGGCCTCACCCATGGATCAATGATCCCGTTGGCTAGCCTCAGCAGCCGTTTTGCATTGGTGCCTCTGGAAGAGGACCAATTGAGCAGATGCTGGGAGTTCATGTATGTTCACTGATTCTTCTTATTACGGTGATTTCTTTTAAACGTAAAATTAAATTTATGGTATTCTGATTCTGCAGTATGAAACACTGAGGAAATATCTACACGGCCTGGTGGACAAGATGGTCAGGGATAAATACACGGATTATCTGAACCAATTGGATTATTTAATCTACACGAAATCTAAAGAAGTAGAGGAGTTGGAGAGGCAGAATAAATTGATCAATGACGAGTATAAAATGTTCCTGGAACGGGCGAAAAACTGGGAGAGATCGACAACGTATCTGCAGATGAGATTGAACAAAGTGCTGAGAAAGCAGCCTGGAAGTAGTAAAGGACTAGTGGCAGGAACTTCCTCATCGTCTCGTAGCCATGTGGAACCTGTGAATCTACGATGCAGGGCATGCCTAAAGCATGTGGCTACAGTTATGATATTTCCATGTCGACATCTTTCTGTTTGCTCGTTGTGTGTTGTAGCGAGCAAGGTGTGTCCTGTATGTAAAGTGCAGAAGGCCAACACCATTGAACTCTGCTTTCCTACTGAGTAGGTGGAGAACTGGTTTCAAAATGTGTCTTATATGTTTTAAAGTTTTTGTGTTTGTTCAGTGGCCCTTTGTGGCTTGTGAATGTTGATGAACTGGAATTTGTCAGATTCAATTAATCAAATAAATTTGTTTTTAGCCAAAGGCAATTCACAACTACAACGAGAAAACCGTAGTGTAGCAGTAAAATAACATTGAGTGTCGATCTCTAAGGACTATAACTAGCTTTATCTAATTTAACTTAAACTATAAAATCAACAGACGTCTTAGCACAGTTTTTTCTTATCAAGATAATGGAAGTTAGTGATAGTATGATCATTCAAAGCATAGCAGGTTAATAATCATGCATGAAGTACCCGATCATTTTGCATAGAGATCTAAGATCATGAATTGTCCAATGTGTTCCGTTCAATTCAACACTACGAAGATAGAGGGCTTAGATAGATAAAAGAAATAAAGCAATAACTCAAAGTCTGATTCGCATTACCGCCATCATGCATAATTAATAACCCTCGCTAAGAAATCACATACTATCACCAATGATAGATTTAGCTACTCATAGATGTCATGCAATCAACAGAAATCAAAGCAAGATTGAATGAAAACATATTGAAAGATATAAATATAAATAGAAAAATCGTGAGATACAATGTTACCGATGAAGGTTGTCAATCTCCGAAGAATCGCGATTTCACAAGCTCCAAATTGATAAGAAAAATTGTCTCCTATGCTAAGAATTTCCAGAACAGGCTCTGGAGAATTCCTACCTAAAACTAATCAGAAATGTATGAAAAAAAGTCTGAGAAAGTATGAAAAAACGTAGAGAAACTGCAACTATATATAGGAGTTCGGAACGTGTGGGGCGAGTCGCCCCACACACCGGGCGAACCGCCTGGTGTGGGGCGAACCGCCCCACATCCCGGGCGAATCGCCCGGGAGCTTCAGTCGGCGAGGGACGCGTTTAGACGCATTTTTGGATTTAATCTCCTTTTCGGACTCGGATTTTGCCTTCTAGTGACCTTTAAGCCTTCAAACTCGACCCCTAGACTTCAAATCCCATCCGAAACCTTCTAGATACTCCAAAAATGTCCTCGGAACACCGATTCTTCATTCTCTTCAATATAATTGCCCGGAAAATCACATTTTTCACCTAAAACCTGTAAAATGCAAACTAAAGGGAAACGTGACACTATTGTAATAAAATGCACTATAATATAGCTAAATTAACATAGAGGATAGCAAAAATAGGTGAAAAAGGACTCGAATGAAGGTGTAAAATACACGTTCATCAAACTCCCCAAACCGAACCTTTGCGTGTCCTCAAGCAACTAAGCTAGACTCTAAAGCAAAAAACAATGCAACACAAAAAATGGAGTCTCATGCCAAATGAAATGAACTAATCTATTGAATCTATCAAAAAACTTATGAACAAAAACCATACAAATCATAACATGAATATAGGTTGAAGAATGCCTCGATTGACTCATACACATTCACATATGCACTTATGTCAAACAAGATAGTCTCTCGTAACATTCCCTACCTGGACCTAGTCAGTGACGACGTAATGAAACATGTTAAAATACGAATGGTTGTCCCGTGCCTATGAAACTGAGGACTTACTGTTGTTCACCAAGTTAAGACTTTTCCTCAAAGAGGTCGAACCAATACTGGCTCTCATCAAACGAAGGAGGGTTCCCTAAAAACGATAACACTCCCCTATTCTACCGATCTCTCAAGCAAAGCCTTAAACTATTCGCCACTTCCTGAATGGCAGGACGAGGGTGGTCTAGAACAGATGACACTCAAACAAACAAAAGACAAAAACTACAACTCGATTACGAACATTACAAGAATTGAAAAATGAGACAAACACTTTGCTAAACTGCTTTTTGGCTTTTTTGGACCCTTCCTGCTTTTTTGGGGTCTTTTCTTTTTTTCTTTTTTTCTTTTCTAGATTTGTTCTTTTTTCTGGAATTTTTCTTTTATTTTTTTTTATTTTTTTAGCCAGCAGTAGCACAACGAAATTTTTTTAGCCAGCAGTAGCACAACGAAAAAGAAATTAAAATGACACACAAACGACCTCCCCAAACCTATTCGAAAGAATAGGTTGGAGTACAAACTTTACGAAAAAGGAAAATAAACTTACAACACCCAAAAATCGAAAAACAAGTCTAATGATAGCGTAACCCCCTCCCCAAACTTATTCGAAAGAATAGGTTGCAAACAAAGGATCACACAATCTCACACTACCTCCTTCCTAGGAATTTAGCAATCTCAAAGCAAGGTGAAGACTTGTTGCCTCTTAGGTACATAATTACTCGGGAAAACAACCATAAGATCCTAACATGCATCATCCTATTATAAAGGCCTTCGTGAACCGCAGTAGAGAAAACACCACTATGTGATGTCGAGACTACCAAGCTTAACTAAGTGCAAACATAAATGTGACAAGCCAAGCGAGAAAAACCTCAAACAAATTCATAGAGATGAAGCATATGATTAATGTCATAATTAGTTAATCTACCCAATAAAAAAGCTCAAAAAATTTGGCAATAAACTCCACATAAAACTATACTAGGATGAATGTAGTGTATGCAACTAAATACTAAGAAAGCGGTAGACGTGCAAATGCAAATGCAAACGAATTTCAACAAATGCAAGGTGCTATACTCATCCTACCAATGCCAAGCTCCAAACTACCAATTCCAAGCTCCAAACTAACAACACTAGTTCACTTAAATTCCATCCCCCCTCATGAATTTAAAGCTAGTCCCTAGCAATAAGAGAATGAGGAAATAAGATGTGATACTAGATGTTACCGTGTCGTTTGGCCTCTGTCGGCTGAGTACACTAGATGTAAGGTATTGAGATTGCTCGAGGGCCCTTGTTGGTGATCATCGGAGCCCCTGGTGGTGGTGGTAGTTCCACTCATAGATCGAATAGGACCAACTACTCCATCAGTAATCATGGCATCCTCATTGTCCCTATTGTCTTCATTGTCACCATCATCACCATTAGAAGAATTGCATTGTCGAAGAGAATCCTCAAGATTAGCCGCTGCAGTTATGGGATTTTTCATCCGGTATCTCTCTAATAGATTGTGAACTGTTGAAGGGGAAAGAGCTGTGCTCTTAGAGTCTCCCTCACCAACGTCCTCTACCCCATGGAACTGACAGTAAGCTGCGATGAAACTCGGAAACTCAGAGGTTTTCTTCTTCTTTGTCCAATGTCGCCCACATTCTCTACGGTTGATGCTCCCGATGTCTATCTGGTGCTCCCTCAATAAGCAGTCGAGGGGCACCCCAATGAAGGGTTGGGTGTCCATGTCATTATATTTTGGAATCAAGTTAGCGATACGAAACTTTATCACCACTGTCGACTCAAGACTGAATCTGTTGTGATGAGGCCGCCCCGGTTGCTTCCTAGTCTCTCGGACCTTGCAGTCCTTGTGGCAGATTTCTGCTGTAATATTGGTTTCAAACCCTTTAGTGGTACGTGAATAGACATAAGAGTGCTCACTCCCTATGGATTCTCGTTCCTCCTTATGGATAATCCGCGAAGTTGTTGCAAAAGTCCATGGCTCGAACGCACCTCTAACGAGATCACTCTCCTTCTCTTGAAGATAGTAGACCCAACATAGAACTCATGGAAAACGTCCTTGTCAAACCCTTTGACATGGTTGGAATCGAACCACCTCCAATACCTCATTGTAGCCAAACGGAAGTGCTCCTCTCCCTTTTTGTCATGGCTCCTACAAACATCCATTAGTACCTCGTACAACAAAAAGCTTCATGCATATGCAAATGCAAGAGTGAAACAAACGAGTAACTTCATTATCACTACTAATCTTCAAAACACCAAGTCTAATCTAGCTATCACAATTCAATGTATCAACATATTATAGTATGTAACATATCACAACATGCTTTTATGCTAGATAACTAGTAACCTCAAATCACAAGATTCATTCAAACCATAGTAATCAAAAAACTTCACCAAAAAGACTCAAACCCCACCAATCAAGTGTTCTACCATGGTGTCTACCTCTATCATACCAATAACCTCATCATAAAACATGGAGTGAAGAAAAAGGAGCAATGCAAAACGAGACATAGATATCAAGTAAGCATAAATTCCCAATTTACCAAACCAAGCAAAATTGAGCAAGCAATTGGTAATGAAAATTGATTCTAATCACATAAACAATCAACACATACATTATATAAGCTCAATTAAAGCATAAATCAAAAAACCCCAAATTTGAAAAATTAGGGTTCATGTGAAGTTACCTCAGATTTGAAAAACAAATGCACTAGGATGATAGTTGTTCGGATAGAATTAAAGAGCACGTAATGGGTTTCGATTAAAACTAAAGAACACAAAATTTGATGGAGAATTGAAGAAATTATGGTAGAAAGAAGGTTTTTCGAGTTTTTGGGTGTTTTGGAGAAAGAGAGGTGAAAGGAGATGAATAATTAGGATTTGGTGGAAGAATCTCGCTTTTCACCTTGCCTGAAGACGGGGGGCAATTCGCCCCGTGTGTGGGGCGATTCGCCCCCCACCTCCAGAGGTGGGGAGATGAATTTTTTCGAAAAAAGTTCAGTTTTTATCCCCGAAAACCATTCTCCTCATAAAAAACACTCGTAAAAGTTCACTCAAACATAAACATAAGCACAAAGCAACACAAAAACGAACAAATTCACATAAAGAAAGGCAAATTGTTCAATGTATGATTGCATGCAATGCAATAAAGCGGTAAAAAAGCGATAAAAACTCCGGGTTGCCTCCCGGATAGCGCCATTGTTTATAGTCTTTGACTCTACTTCTTCTTGCTCTAGTTCTTCTTCTTGAGGGTACTAGATTTCCCCTTCATGGATCTTCTCCTCATGCCACGAACCTGTGAATGAGAATGAACATAGGCAGCAAGACCAAAGTAGTTAATGGTGTGAGAAGCATTGAAGTGAATATTTGGTTCAGATATGGCTCGCAACACATGTCGCTTGCCATCCACCTCAATGGTGCAAGTTCTTCGGTAGATGTCTATCACGGAGCGTAGTTTAGTCAAGAACGTTCGTCCCAAGAGAACAACATCCCCCATCCCAGGTGTAGACGCCGGCATAACTACAAAGTTGGTGTACACAGAAGCTTCACCAATCTTAACCAATACGTTCTTCACAACGCCTTCGGGTCTCACAAAGGATCCATCCGCCAATTGCACAATAGCCTTATGCTCAGATAGTTTTTCAAGGCTACTCTTCTCAAACACATTCATTGGGGGCACATTAGAGTAAGATCTCGTATCAAGTGTAGCACGAACATCTTCAAGTTCACCAATTCCAACCTTAACATTGAAACTCTGAGGGATTGGCTCGGGATCCTCTTGCTCCTCATCGCTCTCATCAGAACCAAGGTCCTTCTCTTCTTCCTTGGATAGTGAGGGTTCTTCATCCTTGCAACGCTCACATTTAGCAACCTTCTTGATGGTGATTTCAACAGGAAGATCACCCACCAAGGTAATGGACATCGACTTCTCAGTGTTGCTAGGCAACTTCCCTTGCTCCCTAATTGCTCCACGATCAATCAACTCTTGTATCTTTTGATAGGCAAGCCTAGTGCTCTCTTCCAAACGATCAAGCCTCGCCCTTGTCTTTTCAGAATATTCTTCATAACGCTTAAGAAAACTTTGGGTGTGATCAACCATTTTTTGCAAGTTCTCCATGAGTAGAGCTGTCTTCGACTTCGGTTGCTCTTTGGGAGTGGGATTTTCGCAGTGATCATTACCATAGCTAAGCCTACTACGATCTTGGTTAGGGCCATAAGTTTGGCTAGCCGGTGCGTATCCTTGATTGTTCCGGAACCCTCTTCTCCAAAATCCACCTCGAGGATTCCTACCATCTTGTCCGTAGCTAGCTTCTTGAGTACCAAATTCCGTAGCAAAGGCTTCCTCTTCGCCTCCTTGAACCCAATTGCCATCATCATAGGCAAGCTCCGATCTACACATATGAGCTCCATGCCCATAGTTCTTGCATATTCGGCAAACCTCATTTGACATGGATGTTCCAGCGGAGTTCTTGAGGACTTGTTTCAACTCATTGGTAAAGCACTCGAATCGATCCCCATTCTCCCCATACATAGGGGCCTCCTGAGTCGGTGGAGCTTCAGGTCCACGTCTCCTAACCATTTCCCTTGGATCCTTGAATTGCGAACCTTTAGCAAGCCTTTCGAAAACCGCCCAGACGGCTTCCGCGGTTTCCTCCCAAATATTGCCACAGCATTGGAAATCCACCACTTGCTGGTTCTCAAAGGTCAGTCCATTGTAGAAGTGTTGGACAAGATCCGAAAGCTCAAAACCATGGTGAGGGAACTTGTTCATGAGGTCTTGGAACCTCTCAAACGCGGTGTAGATGGTCTCATCATAGTCTTGTTTGAACCCAGTGATTTGCGCCTTAAGCGCGGTACTCAAGGTGTGAGGGAATTATTTCTCCATGAACGCTGAAAAAACCTTTTCCCAAGTGTCCAGCGAACCCGCCGGTAGAGTAGAGAACTCAACCATGACTTGGCCCTGTCGCCAAGCCCCATCGCAAAAACCTTCATTCTCAACTCATCCGTTGTTATTTCAGCTCCGGGTCGTGGGAGTTGGTTGACGAAATCATCGATATCGTGCAAGTACCCCATCACATCTTCCCTTGCTAAGCCATAGAACCTCGGAAGTTGTTGGAACGCGTGGTTTTTATTTCCAGATCTCGAGTTGCAGGAGAAAGAACAATCGCCGGTCCCCTCATACGATCCTTGGTGGGTTGAACCCATGCTTTCAGTGGTCTAGCTTCTGCCATTCCGACGATTTCCTTAAAAAGACTGTGTAGAGATTCAAAGAAATTGGTATCCTCTATTTCCTCTAGTTCACGTCGTCGAAGTAGTCGCCTTCTTTGTTGGTAGACTCTGTCGATTTCAGCGATTGGTTCAGCAAGCGGTGTTTCCCTAGATCGTGTACTTCGCATACACTATCTATAACAAGCTAATTTATTCTTTTATTTTTTGAGATCATGGGTTTTTTGGTTGAGATCATGGGATATTTGGTTTAGATCATGGGATGTTTAGTTTGAGATTATAGGTACTGTGTTTTTTAGATCGTATACTGTTTTCTCACTGTACGTAGTTTTTAAAATAGTTTTTTTTTTTTTTTTTTTTTTTTTGTAGTTCTATCTATTTTTTGAGATAATGGGTTTTTCGGTTGAGATCATGGGATATTTGGTTTAAATCATGAGATGTTTAGTTTGAGATTATAGGTACCCTTTTTTCTAGATTGTATACTGTTTTCTCACTATAGTTTTTAATTGTTTTTTTTTTTTTTGTAGTTCTTATCTGGATAATGAGGTTGCGATTCAAGCATCATTGTTGGATGGGAAACTAAAAATCGTGCAAGAAAAAGCTGTTTCTGGATAAATTTGTTAGTAGTAGTAGTACGTACAAGTTAATAGTACTACTAGTTAGTATGATTAGTGGTAGTAATTAGTATAAGTTAATAATTATTTTTACTATTGGAATTTGTTACCCGTTGATTTTGTAAGTTGTAATTACAATTATCATGGGACTTATTACTCAGATCATGTGACATATGCCAGAGATCATGGGACATATGCCAGAGATCCTGGGTAATATTATTAAGATCATGGGACATATTCCTGGGATCATCATGGGACATATTCCTGAGATCATGGGACATATGCCAGAGATCTTAGGAAAAATTTGTTGAGATCATGAGACTTATTAAGATCCCATGATCTCACATGTTCGCGGCAAAAATTGTCAAACTAAGCTTATGAAACAACTGTAATTGTGAAAATTGTCCAAAACATTACAAACTAATCTGAAGAAGTATTTGTCTAGAGTTGCCACAAACAAGGTGGTTTTCTTCGTTTTTTTCTCTAAAATTTGGTCTTGAATCTAGGATAGAAGTTGATGTAGTAGCATTCGTCTTACTCATCAGAAGTTCTTGTCAGTGCTTTCCAAGCATCCCACGAATGTAAAAATCTTCATCAACGGTACTTGTACCTATATATAAAATGTGATGATCAGTGAACATGGACTTTTTTTGCGAGATCATGGGGTATAACGTTGAGAACATGGGACATATAGTTGGGATCATGGGGTTTAACTGTGAGAACATGGTGGTTACTGCATGTGTGCATTATGTTGCATGCTTTGTGTGTAATTCAAATAAATTCACCTAAGATCATGGGGAATATGGTTGATATCATGGAGTACAGTTTTGATAATGGAGTAAATATGCAAGAACATTGGAAATATGACAATATTTTTACATTCTTCATATGTCAATATGTTAAAGTTGAGATCAGGGACATATAGCTGAGATCATGGGGTTTAACTGTGAGAACATGGTGGTTACTGCATGTGTGCATTATGTTGCATGCTTTGTGTGTAATTCAAATAAATTCACTTAATATCATGGGGTATATGGTTGATATCATGGGATGTAACTGTTAGAACATGGAGGTTACTGCATGTGCTTTTTGTTTTTCATGCTTCGTGTGTAATTCAGATAAGTTCAAGTGGTATATAGTTGAGATCATGGGCTTTAACTGTGAGAACATGGTTGTTACTGCATGTGTGCATTATTTTTCATGCTTTGTGTGTAATTCAAATACATTCACCTAAGATCATGGGAAATATGGTTGATATAATGGGATGCAACTGTAAGATCATATTCATGGGGCATACAGTTAAGAACATGTGTCATATATATGGTTGATATCATGGAATATAACTGTGCGAACATGGAGGATACTGCATGTGTACATTATTTTTCATGATTTGTGTGTGATTAAGATAAATTTATATAAGATCATGGGGCATATGATTGATATCATGGGATATAACTGTGATAACATGGGATGTATTTTGTAAGAGCATAACCTGTGTAATTTGTTGCTTCCTCAATCACAGAAAGTTGCAGATCAGGAGCAGCAGGATTAGCAGTAGCAGGTCTAGTTCCGAAATTTGACATCTAACAATAATAAACATGAAAATCTTACAAACAACGTAAATCAAAGCTCGTAGATCACAAATTACGTACAAACAACGTAAATCAAAGCTCGTGGATCACAAATTACGTACAGACAACGTAAATCAAAGCTCGTGGATCACAAATTGCGTACAAACAACATAAATCGAAGCATTATGGGGCATATGGTTGATATCATGGGATATAACTGCGATAACATGGGATGTATTTGTAAGAGCATAACCTGTGTAATTTGTTGTTTCCTCAATCACAGAAAGTTGTAGATCAGGAGCAACAGTAGCAGGTCTAGTTCCGAAATTTGACATCTAACAATAATAAACATGAAAATCTTACAAACAACGTAAATCAAAGCTCGTGGATCACAAATTACATACAAACAACGTAAATCAAAGCCCGTGGATCACAAATTACGTACAAACAACATATATCGAAGCATCATGGGGCATATGGTTGATATCATGGGATATAACTGTGATAACATGGGATGTATTTGTAAGAGCATAACCTGTGTAATTTGTTGCTTCCTCAATCACAGAAAGTTGCAGATCAGGAGCAGCAGGATTAGCAGTAGCAGGTCTAGTTTCGAAATTTGACATCTAACAGTAATAAACATGAATATCTTGCAAAAAACTACAACAATGTCGATTTAACATAAATCTATCACCAAAAAAATATCTATCACCAAAGATTCAAACACATATTCATCATATTATTATAAAATCGTTCAATTTAGAAGCTATTGAACACGAAATTAGATGTAGAGAATGAATGAGGAACGATCACATTATCATAACGAAAGAAGATTTGATAAAATCGATCTATGATGATGAATAGCTTCTGCAATTGGATCGATCTATGATGATAATTTTGTTGATAGATCGATTGATCGAGCCGACATAGAAGAAGAATGACGAAGAAAGAAGAGATCGAGCAGAGAGATCGATCTGTTTATCAGAAAGAAGGAAGAAGAAAGAAGAAAGAAGAAAGAGAATTTGCAAAAAGTACCCATTGTTTGTTGTTATTACACTTTTGACCTCGAATTTTAGTAGCTTCTTGGTTGGGGTAGTTTTATAAATTATATAAATTGGTTTATACTACAGACCGTCTACTATGAGAGTCACTCAACATCTAATATTGGTATTTGATTTAATAACTTTTAATTTTATTTATTAACAAATAATTTCTTTCTTAACAATTGCTATAAATTATTAATTATTAAATCAGTGATATTATTAATTATTAAATTAGTGATCTTAGACGTATCCCTGATATTTATTGCATATCTCACTCCTAAAAATTCGTGATGCTGTAAATATTACTATGATTTAGCACAATCAAAAGAGTACAAATTCCATATATAATCGGGATCACTGATTTAATACAGATCAATTAGTCTAACACTTTTAATCTTAACCATATTTAGAATTCAACATTTTTGTTAGTCAGACATTATATATAAAGCATTCGATTTTGCAGTGATGAGAGTACCATATTTATACTACTAACAATGTACTATAAAATTGAAGTCTGTTTAATTGAATTCATCACTACATTTAGCGAAAATGAGGACTCCTCATTTGGTTTGAAGGCGGCTCAGTCGAATATTGATAATCGAGCTCGAATGTTCCTGTTGAATGGTAATTCGTACTTCTTCTTAAGTTCGTAATGGATCGTCACAAGAAACTATTTAGGTCTTCTTCATGTAGTCTTCCTCTGAAGATAATAGGAATCCTTCATGTAGCTTCCTCGTACCTGAAAGAGACTGGAGGGGGGATTAGTACCTCGTGCCCGGTCTATCGAGGATCAGATTGGAGGGACGACTTTACGTGTAGGGAGTTGAAGGGATTCCCTAGTAAGAGTAGTAAATGTGGTAGGTGAGAGTTATGATTGCTTACCCAGTGGATAATGAATGTGTCTCCTTTTATACTTGTAGTATTTTATTGTCACTTTATGTAGGATCGTGACAAGTGTCCGGCTGAGATTGAAGCCTCCTTTGGCCCAAGCTCATTAAGGAGGTCCATGGGATTTGACCCAAACATCTTGACTAGGGTTTGGAGGGTATTATTGACTTTTCGGGTCCCATGGAGTATTCTGGAAGATAGGTCCCACAGGGAGCGACCATGGGTGGTCGGCCTTTGTCCTCGTGCCTTCCTCTTATATCCATGGTCCGATTAGTGCTCTGCCTAGTCTCTTTTGGAGGGTGTCACCTTGACGTAAGGTCCTCCTCGAGCCCCACAGCTGCCTTGTCCTTGTAGTGAGCTTATCTTGAGGGTTGGCCTCACAGTGATGGTCGGACCATATGTTGGTCGAGCCACACTTAAGTGACATACTTGGGTGTGGTCGCGCCCCCGGAGGGACGACCCTTAATGCTTCGTCGCGCTCTTAGACCGCTCCAGTTCCTACATGCGGACTGGACATATTTTAACACCAACAGTTCCAAAATAGGTACGGAATATGTAGCTACGAAAATTTGTTGTCTAATAAATTCGAAATAAGTAACAAATCTATTCATATGGTGTCGAATTGAGACAATGGGAAAATTACCATATCAATCACATAAATTTGATGTTATTTATATGACTATAACATTGTTGGTCATTGTTTAAAATTCGAAATTATCAAGCAACACATCGAAGTTCTATTGTATACCATGGAGGATTCGATTTGGAACAAAACGTCGGAAGATATTAAAAAGAAAATTTTGACCGAGTTAGTCGTGTTGGATGTACAGTCCAGCAGAAAAGCATTGTTTTTGTAAGCAACACTGTTCTTAATATATATATATATATATATATATATATATATATATATATATATATATATATATCCGTTTTTGTCTTATTTTTTGTTAATTTTTTTTTTTAGTATTACATCTAAGTAATCCTCCATTGATACAAACATATAGGGGAAAGAGTTATAAAGGCATATGTAAGGAACCAGAATTCTTTTCAAGAGTGAATTTTGAATCGATTCCTAAACTGCATTGGAAGAAGCCAACTTCATCGGAACAAGAGTTCATGATTGATTGTTATCTGAATAACAATCCCGAATGCTTTTATAGAATGTTATTGGTAAAATTTTTTAGTACGATATGGGTTTTTTTTATTATTATGAAATAGTTTATGATTATAAGTTTGAATTTTAATTACTTATTTTTTGAATTTTTTTTCCAGTCTGATGTCTTTGATCACTTGAAGTTTGATCGAATTGATTATCTACTTAGCAAAGTAGTTGGTGGTGGTCATCCACAAGCAATATACACGTCATGTATTACAAAGTTGATTACAAATGATGACGGTATGCGAGACCAAGGATTAGCTGAACTCCTTTCTATTGTAGAGAGATTTGATGTTCAACAGTTGGATAATTGACGATTCTATTTGTGCAAAGGTTGAATATGCATTTTACTTCAATTCAGTGGATGTTGCTGACATGTGCACGGTTTTGCAATGATCATGAGCTTCCACTTCCAGAGACTAGACTCACTATAACGTGCAATGCATGTCTTGCTGATTTTGAGACTCACATATATACTAAGGCGAGTTATTTCAGGGGCGTTATTGGTCTTCCGTTGTTGGATGAAGACGTAGACGTATGATATATCTCATTTAATTAGAATTTTCATCATTATTTCAGGGGCGTTATTGGTCTTCCGTTGTTGGATGAAGACGTAGACGTATGATATATCTCATTTAATTAGAATTTTCATTATTCATGTTTACTTTCTTTGAATTATTCAAGTTTATTTACAATTATTTTGATTTATTAAGTATTTCTCAATAAGGACGTAGATATATGATATATCACGTTGGATGAAGACGTAGATATATGATATATCAATTTTATTTTATTTATAATTATTCATTATTCATTATTCACTGTCATGTTCGATGTTTTTTTCATTAAAAGTTAATTATATTTTTTTTACAATTGCTATATATTTAAATCAGTGGTTAATTTGTTTATGTTCTCTATTTAACAATAATCTCTTTTTAGAATCCACCGTATGATAAAAAAAGTACGTACTACAAGAGTCTCTATAAATAGAATAGGTCCGGAAGACACAATCCATATCTAAAAGCTGTGGCCGGAGGGAATTGAAACCGGGTGGTGAGGATGATGAAACTTACTACATTCCACTCGGTCACAACTTTTTAATCGTTTATTGTTGATAACATTTGATACTGGTACTTGATTTAATATGCTCTCTACGTTTAATACTCGAAGTCGAATTTTTCAAATTTGTGGAAGTAAGCATAGGGCGTAGACCTTCCATCTTTAATAAATCGTTTAAATAAAACAATGTATTTCACTACACGCTTTAGGCAAATTATGGTATTGATTCTCGATTCTTTCTGTATTTAAAACTCTCTAAATTTAAAGGATTTTGTTTGACTGAATCCTAGGTCAGTATCTTTGTAAAAATTCGTCTGATTGCTTGAAATTTTGCATAATCAATTCAATTATTCTTTTGCATTTTTATGACTTCATTAACGTGCCAACTTATATACGGAAACGATATGAAAATCTCGAGCACCTATTTTGTTGATGCCAAAACTCTCACTATATATATGCGTTTGCATCTCAGAGAGACTACAAATTCCATATATAATCGGGATCACTGATTTAATACAGATCAATTAGTCTAACACTTTTAAAATCTTAACCATATTTAGAATTCAACATTTTTGTTAGTCAGACATTAAATATAAAGAATTCGATTTTGCAGTAATGAGAGTACCATATTTAGACTACTAACAATGTACTATAAAATTGAAGTCTGTTTAATTGAATTCAGCACTACATTTAGCGAAAATGAGGACTCCATTTGGTTTGAAGGCGGCTCAGTCGAATATTGACAATCGAGTTCGAATGTTCCAAAATATAATTGACGAGGGAACGTTCACTCACTCTATCTTGATGTTGATAGTCACTCTCAACAGTTACATTTATGGTGGTGAAGTGCTCATTTGGTATGAATAATATTTTGATTTCTTAGATTTGTTATTTTTAAATTATACGAATTTCTTATTATTGGATCTTGATGGTTGTTTGTATTTATGTTAACTGCAGCATGAAAGCGTTCAAGATTATATTTGGTATTGATCGATTTTATGAGGATCTTGATGTCTCTTCAATCCCAATTCATCCATTGCCTACGTTGGACACTTACTATAGCATGCTCATAGTATGTATTTGGTTGATTACTTATTTCTGCATGTATATTTGAACAAATTTTATATTCAACTTATTAACTATATTCTACAGGTTGATGTGTTCGAGTACAAGATTTTTCGCAGGGTGCCTTATTTGCTTGAGATGCTTGAAAAGCACTCTCACAAAATGGCTACATATGCTTCGTGCATTTGTAGAATGGTCGATCCGAATAGTGCAGTGAGGCAACAAGGCTTCACTGTCTTCAAAGAAGTAGCAAGCAATCCTGGAAGATTGACGAGTATCAAGTTGTGGCGACAGTCACTATGCACTCAAATTTACAAGATACATGATGGAATATTCGAGAACAATTTTGATATTCCTTCATTTTGTAGTAAAGAGTGGACTAAGTGTGGTCACTATAACGATACTACATGCTACGAATGCCTTGCTGACATTGAGATTCGAACATTCAATCGTTATTTCTATTTCCAGTCTTCTATTGAAGGCCTTTAGTTATGTGATCTATGTAACCTTGAATTATTTGTTTTTATTTTATTTATCAAATCAGATTACATTATTATTATTATTATTATTATTATTATTATTATTATTATTATTATTATTATTATTATTATTATTATTTTGCTTTGAGTTTCGTAATAATCGAATTAATAGAAATTATCTTAATAATAGTATTATTATTATTTAGAACTGTTGTATTAAAATGTTAATTAAATTCGAGACAAAATATATTCTGGAATTAAAAATATATAAGTTTTAAATTTAAATGATGAATTAAAATTTTAATTAATATATAGGCAAAAAAAAATCCGGAATTAAAAATAAATCCGCTGGCACAATTAATTGAATTATAAAAATAAAAATTGCAAATCAGTTAAAATTCAAACATAAAAAAACAGTGGCCAAAGGGAATTGAGCTTGAGTGGTGTAGATGATATCAATAACCACATTCCACTCGGCCACAACTTTTTATTCGATCATTATTAATAACATTGAATACTGATATTGTTTACTTGGCAATTGAATTTTTACGTAATTTCGAATATCTTTATTCCTTATTTTTATTTTCAAACTGATGAAATATAACACAGTTTTCGGAATAAGATTGCTTATTAATTTTGTTGTAGATTTGTACACTTAATTAAACATAATAACACTCGAAAAAATAGCATAATTAAGGAATATAAGTACTACAAAAACCTAATATAGTGGTCGAAAAATTGAGCTCAACATGGAGGGCGGCTTTTGGGGTGTTCTTCCATACGATGTGCAGAAACAAATCATAATGCGTCTTGCAATCTTGAACGTCGATTGTAGTAGGAAGGCTTTGTTGATGTAAGTGTTTATTTTAAATATATAATATTTTTTAGTATTCGAAATTAGCTTTGGTGTTGCTTTGTTTATTAATTGTACTACTGTTCGAAATTCAGTGATAAGAAATTTACCAACATATGCGAAGAGCCAGAATTTTACGCAAAGGTTAACTTTGATGGTGTTCCTAAAGTTGCATGGAAGTCACCTACTTCATCTGAGCAAGAATTCATGATAGATTGTTATCGCAATGATAATGCTGAAAGCTTCCATCGAATGTTATTAATATTGGTAATGTAATTAGGTTGTGTTTTGGTATTATTATTTATATTTTATTACTTTTAGATAAACTTTACATAATATTATTCGTACTGTTGTTTTATATGTAATATGTCTTAGAGTTGGATACAATTTTGCCTTTTCAGTCCGATGTCTTTGAACACATGAAATGGAATCGCGTTGATTATCTCTGTGAAAAGATAATCCGAGGAGGTCATCCTTATGGAAGGTACACAAGTATGATCGTGAAATTGCTGTCTTTTAATGATGAAATATTAAGAGTTCGAGGATTTAATAAACTCATGGATATATTGAATGACAATGCAAGTGCTTCTAGACTTGAGAAGTGTCGTTTTTATTTGTGCGGTAAGTTAGAGAGGGTCCATGCTTGCCAATACGTGTGGCTATACTGTGATCGATTTTGTGAAATCCATGAGGTTCCTACTCCAGAAGAAAGGTTTGGACTTACATGTCGACGGTGCATGGCTGACTTTGAAACTCCTGTCTACATGGCTGTTGATTTTTTCAAAGTATTTCAAGGACGAGTTGAAGACTACGATGATGATATTATGGACTGATATTTTTTTTAATAATATTTTAATTTCGTTTTATGTCTATTTTCTAGATGTAGCTATCATGCTCATTATATGTTTACTTCGTTTTTTCGAAAAACATTGTAATAGAGAAATTGTAGCTACTCAATTTTATCATAATGCATTGCCAATTCTATACTTATATGTATTCAGTTTTGGTACATTAGTAAAATCGAAGCTCATTTAGAAACATATTTATCGAAAAATATCCTATATATCACACTTATTGTACTGACTTTTTTTTAAAATGTAGCAGTGCTATATTAGACAATCGATTTCTTCAATTATAGGAATGATTTAGAAATCGATTGACTACATCATTTAGCTAATGCAGAAAAGGATTGATTTCGTTCTTGATGCAAATATGACATCTACAATATATTCGAGGATATTTTAAATGATTTTTAGCATGTCTAAGTCCACTATATATAGGGGCGCCTCTTCACAAAGAATATACTCATTGGGAAAAATGAATTCATCAAGCCGTTTTAGAAGTGCTATGTCCGTTTATGAAGAAAGGGTTAATAGCTTTAGGCAGGTTGTTGCTGAAGTGAAGGTCATGCAAAAAACATTTTTGTTATTGGTGACATTGACTAATTGGATCGAGTCTACAGATCCTCATATCTGGTATGAATGAAATTTTTTGTTTATATAATCTAAACGTTTTTATATATTGGTTTCTGAATATTAATTTTGACTTGACAGTATGAAATCATTCAAGTCAAGATTTGAACGTGACTTTTACATGGGACTTGATGTTGCTAAAATGGCTGAAGAGGCAAAGGCTAGCTCCAATTGTTTCTATATATATCATGCTCATTGTAAGGTTTCTGAATCGTTTTTTATACACGCGAACAACTAATATTTTTGTGACTCACGTGAATTAAGTATTATAAATTGAATTTTCAGTATTGTTCGTTTCGATTGTAGGTTGACGT
Organism: Plantago ovata; assembly: GCA_028274465.1. Classification (NCBI taxonomy): domain Eukaryota; kingdom Viridiplantae; phylum Streptophyta; class Magnoliopsida; order Lamiales; family Plantaginaceae; genus Plantago; species Plantago ovata. The sequence goes on along the minus strand of CM051456.1, from coordinate 103,835,077 downwards.
TTTTTAGTACAATATACATTCCATAGAGTTGGACAAATTCTAGAGCTCCTTCGTAAAGCTTCTAATCCAATGGCTAAATATGCTTCATGCATATTCCGTTTCCTTGATGGAAACTTGCGTGTAAAGAAAGAAGGAATTGAATCGTTAAAAGACATTATAAGCATGCCTGGGGGAATGTGGTATTTTTTTGAAGAAAATGCGTCAATCGATGTGCATTCAAGTTTTCAAGTTACACGGTGACATTATTGAGAATAATTTTCTCATTAATCGTTTTTGTCTCAAGCATCAGAAAATTGAGGTTTGTTGTGAGGACAATTCTATCTGCTTCGAGTGTTTGGCTGACCATGAGATTACTTGCTACGATCGTAACTATTATTTTGATGCTTCGATAAAGGGAATGTAGCAAGTTTTAAAGTTGAATTATTTTTCTTATACTTGAGTTTACATTTACGGAGTAATGATACTATAATTGAAGAGGAATGTTGATGGTGTTGATTGACATCGATGATGTTGGAGGAGAGGCCGAAAGAGGAATGTTTTGGGGAAGGAGACAACATGAACACAAGCAAGCTATATATAGGTAGGTCAAATCAGGTAAGTCTTAGTTCACTACCCTAATTCGCGAATTATCGATTGGTGAGGAAGAATTAAGTTTTGTTTAATTCACGTATTAAGGTTCAGCTGGATCATCATACTTTATTTACTAATATTCTCCTAAATGTTTTTTTTTCTTTCTTTATGAATTACCTTAAATTATGACCTTTATAATATTTTATTATTGTGTACATAAATCTTATTTCTAATTTCATAAAATTATTAAATTCGTTAAGTTGATTTATGAAACTTTATAAGAGAAAATGATTTTTATTTTATTGAGAGATTTATATATTAGAATTAGAATTAAAAAAATTTAAATTAATATGGGTTAATCATGAATTATAAAATTATCTAATCATGAATTTATATGGATTATTCATTTTCATAAAAATTAAATTTGCTATGCCAGAGTTATGCAGAAGATGGACCAGTTACAGAAGTTGGGTGGTCTTTAATACTGTCACCGAATAATGGCCTGTTTGGTGAACTTTGTGGTGACGCTTGAATAATTGTAACATCACTTGGTCAAAGGTTGTTGACTGTTATTACATTTTTTGTAATATTATTGATTTATTAAATTTTGTTTTACTCTTATAGTCGAATCACCTTTATATTTATAGACGTAAGTTTAGAAGTATAGCATACCGTGATACTTTTTTAATTATCGAATCATCCTTAATTATCTATACACCTGCTGTTTTTAATAATATCATTGATACAACCCTTTTAATTTCTCTTTTTATATCGAATAATCTTTTTTATTAATTTATATAAGTTCAAAATTATATCATCCCGTGGCGATTGGGTATGTACTGGTCCATAAACAAAATGATTGTTAATGCATAATCAAAATATTAACAGAATGGATTCAACATTTCACCTCATATTTCAAATTTCCTGCGACCTACATGATTGTTACTGCATAATCTAAATACTACTACAAATTTCATGTGCCCAAATTCATACAGAATTGTGTTACCAAAACTTCAACTTGATGCCCAAACGGTCTGCGCATCCAACAGCACAACATAACACAAAGGCATATGCAAACAGGATAGTTAGAGCTGAGACCGAGGACACCGATAGGGTATCAACAGACAAGTTCACCAATCCAGTTAGGACATTGGCCTGCAGGCATTGAAGAAAAATCATGTCGATTTAGTCCATCATGTGAACTAAAACCCCAATTTTTATATGAATATAGGTTATGATCTCACTAACCAGAAGGAAAAATGCCAGTAGATTTCGATTTATTGCTTCTTCAAGAGCTGAAATTTTACTTGCTGATACATAATCAGATAGCAGCAGAATGGCTAGTACCTGAAAATGGGTTGCCAATTGTTATTGCCAAATATAGAGGCCTGAAAGAGGCAACCAGCACTGGAATACCAAATTAAGGGGGATCTCCAATAAAAGAATCAGAACAAAAATAAAATACACAAGAATGACAGTGAAGAATGAAAATGGAGTGTCAAAAAGATGCCGATACAAAATATGTATTGCCACCAAACTTTAGGCCCATAACCATTCTCAAATAAAATAGGTCCATAACCAACAATGCTCATCTCAACTGCAGCTAAAGATTGAACATGTTTTTTTGTACATCACATAAAGGTATCGTACAAGATTAAGGAGAAGCCGTTCAAGCACTTCCCTTTTCATGCAGAGGCACACAAATGTGTAACAAATCATTGAGGTAAAACAGTTAATTTCAGACAGTATACTACTCATCTGTTTTTTTAGATTGTTTACGTATTCCATTTTAGTCCGTTTCTTTAGATTGTTTACGTTTACTTTTTTGGCAACCTTTTATCTCACAACTTTATTGTGAGTCCTGCCACTAACTCAAACACCACACACATAATACCAACCTCCTTAAAAACCGTTCCAAAATCAAACGTAAACAATCTAAAAAAACAGATGAGTAGAAGATATGCAAGTGAGATCTAGCAGCATTTTTGCAATGCAAGAGACGGTTCAACACGTGCAGAACTGCAATTTAACTCAGGTATTCTGATTTACATTTCACTGCAATGGAGGCAGAGAGGTGGTTGGGACAGAAGATCAACAGTATCATCACTCTCATGCAGCTGTTCACAGGTCATAATGCCCAAAAGCAAAAACAACAGTAATATCATTTATATCAGAGACAGACAACCTATAATAAAATACATATCCAAAATGTATCCCGATCAAGAGAGCAATTCTTAGGACTGCTAAACTAGAAAAGGTTTGCAAGATTTAATAAATGTTTAGAATTTGAAGGATGTGAGATAACAAATTCATAAATATCTAAGTTAAGATTACCAAGTCGCAGAAGATTGTTAGCACATAACCTATCAGCTCGTAGTATCTCATATAGCTAAAGGAATAAGCCAGTTAAAGAAAGGAATACTTATATAGATCAAATACAATGACATTGGTGATAGTTAATTAATGTTTTACTCAAAAGGCATAAGAAAATAGATACGTTAACATTGTCATGTTATATACAATTCAGTTCACTTTTTTTCCTTATTCTTTTTTTCCTCCCATAAATTGACTTGGTTTGATTACTTGACCAAATAAGCAAAAACGTTGTAGTTTGTTTATTGTAGTTTGTTTACTTATATATGCTATTCACCAATAAGACCAACTTATGCTGGTCACTATTCACAAATAACACCAACTACCAGAAAATTTGACACTATTCTCCTCCCTCTACCATGATCTCATCCAATTAAAGACAAATCTGCCAGCTACACAACTAATCCTCTACCCAATCTTCAAACAGCCAAACATTACTATATTACTATTATATTTTACACAATAAACTTTAAATTAAAATAAAAACATAAAAAAAAAAAATTAATTAATAGAGAATTTAAACTGTCATCTCACCTCAGTCACAAATCACTTGGTCCCTCCCTACTGAATTAATTTAAAACAAGTTAAGGTGGGTTGATAAGAAATAATGCAAAATACATAAACAAATTTTTATAAACCCGTGCTATGGATAGTATGATAACCCTTATTTAAAAAAAAAAAAAAATTCACACTGGGCAGGAGCCTATCCGAGCCTTTGAGGTGGATCCTTCTACCATTTCAATTAGATGACGATTACATTTTTGAGCCATGACTTATGATTATCATTATCGGTCTCATCCTCAAACATGCATATCAATGTATTCTGGATAATAGTTTCTTCATTCAATTTTTAACATGTAAAAAAAAATAAAAAAATATTAAGAATAAATAAATAAATCATAATGGACCTCTCAAGTGCAGAGAGTCGTAATTACCTGAAGGTTGATGGCCCACACAAGAAAAACATACGCCATGTTACACTGCAAATAAGTGTCAAAGGTAATTTTATCAACCGGTCAAAGGGGCTTCTAATATATTCTGAAAATGTCAGACTGATAAATGTTGATAGTACTAAGCATTTACCATACGACGAGAGGCCCGTTCAACTTGCCAGTCAAGAAGCAATGCTATTGCCCTGTTGCACCAACAAGGATATCAAATTGCCAACTTTCAAAAGCAAATTGGAAAGAGAGAAGCATGTAACTGAACTTATATATGTTCTATACCAGAATGACAGGCTGAGGACTGAAACTTTGATCCTTGTCCATTTATCTGCTCCTAGAACACTGGCCCTGTCTCCGAAAAATAGATATCTTCCCATTTGAACACCAATAAGATACATACCCCAATATCCTACAGCACAAAAGGATAAATTTCAAACTACAACATAAGTAAAACACTATCCGCTATTGGATATCGACTGATTTCATCCTTTAATTACAGTATCAAATAGGAATTCATGAAACTACAACCCAAGCATGCATCTTTAACCACTTGAATGTACTTCCCATCAAATTTCTCTGATAATCGTCAATAATGATCACTTCGAAGATTAATATAGTTATTAGGAAAGGAATAGTGAAGTGCAAACTACAAACTTTGACTTGCCACTTTGCAGAATTAGGTGTAAACTAAGAAGTAGCGTGAGCAAGATTGTCAAATGACGCACTTGGGAGCTTAAAGAAGTCCATCAGAGGATGATGCAGATGTGTTCAGAAATCCAAGGTTCTGGACAAATCAATGAATCATAATAGGGTTACTTCTTAACCATTCTAGCTAGAAAAAAGAATTGATTTGCAAAAGATATTAAAATTAGAAACATGAATTACTGGTGGGCCTAGGGTAAGATACACACATCCACCAAGATGATGCGCCTGCCATCCAACCCTACAGTTAAAGAAATTGTAGACTGGCATATAGATCAAAGAGTGACTCTTTCCTTTGACATGCTTATATGCAACTACAGAATTATGAAAAATGAGTGTGGTCCTAGTGTACTATCAAACATTGAAGAGGCCAATTGCCACAAGCACATAACTGTTCCAATATGTTTACACAAAACCATAGATCGCTTATAAATTCTAAAGAACAATTCTAGTAGAATATATCTTTTTTCCTGCTTCATGCAGACATATGCTTGCAGCTACACACATGCATATTATAACCACTCTGTTTTCATGCTTACTTACGGGAAGAAAACCATGAGTTAAACAAATTTATAAAATGGCCACTTAAACTGTAGCAGAACATTAAGAACCCAAAAACAAAGTCAGCATAAGCCCTAGTTATAATTTTCACACATGCCGATAGAAGTATACATCTTATTACTTTACCGAACTTCGATGGTCCACACATTGGCAAGATACTGATACCAGGAAGTTACAGACGAATTTCAAATGATATGTAATGACGATCCGTATGAGAAAATGTCAAGTATAGTTTCCTCACTTTCTCACGTCATATCCAAAGAAAGGAAGCGAAAACACTGAGAAGTAAACAATACTAAATAAAGGAAATTAGGAAAACGAATGCATGCAGATGATATTCCATTACAACGTTTTCATCAATTGAGAAGTGTTTCTCACCAAAAATGCTAAATATCCCCTCCTTGTTCTGACTAATAATGCCAGTTTCTCTATCTTCTGAGAGCAAATACTTGTTCAACCCACATGACAATAGAGTTTGGTGCACTGTGGTAACACATAAGTTCAACCATTATATAAGCAAAGCATACATCGCATAAATCGTGTACTATATAGCAAAAATAGAAGAAGAATTTAATAGCACACCAATGAGGATAAAGGCCCCCAAAATTCCACAATAATTTTGAGGAATGTTGATGATTGATGTGAGAATAGCCACAGAAGCCAGAGTGAAGAAGAAGTTCCAGTGGACACCATATTCTCCGACATGCACCTGTGAGTAAAAACATGATAAAATCACAAGTTGGAGAAATTCTAGGATAAAACATAATCCTTGCAGACACGTGGTCTGAAGGAAGAAGGGAAACAATACTGAAGATATGATAAAGAATATAAAAATGGCAGACATATGCAAATTCATGGGAAGATGATTCAGTCTGCTTGTTCGTTCTAGCACCAGATAAGGAATCAAATTTGGGCCTCATGTTCAGAAGTGTTATCAGCATCAGATCAGCTACCACCACATATTCCATTTGCAAATTAAAATATTTTAAGATAATAGCAAAAGCAAGCATTAATGATCTTTGAGAAGTCATCAAGGCTTTTACGTCTGACTACCTTTTCAGATAGTTATATTTCAGTTAGGGCCCTATCTTTAAAAAAGTTAACTGAACACCCAAAACCAATGTTGTTTTGTGTCATTTTTGTAATAATAACTATGAAAGGACACCGTTTTGGTTGTCGTGTAGTTTTTTTACAAGATATGGGTCTAATTGAAAAGTAAACATATGAAGCAATAAGGTAGTCAGATGTTTAAAAAAAAAGCTTCATCATCTTATTATCTAAAGAAAAGGTATGGTGACTTTTCTTTTTGGTCAAAGCCATGTACTAATAGCTAGATAAATAAGATGTTTTCACTTTGAATGGAAACTAAGGCCATCTCCAGCAGTTCATACTCAATTTGAGCCTTAACTCTGGCACATCAGCATTCCACTCCATTTCTAAATTCTTTTAAAACTTCATTATTAATTTCATTTTCATTATTATTAATTTTAAAGGTTAAATAATGTTGTCGTGTACCTATTTTAATTTTCATAAGTTTTTATTTGCATAAGATTTGTAATACTCTCATTATGTAAGAGTATTATTTTTATTTGCATCTACAAAATGTGTTTCATTGTATGTACAAGTAAAACAATAGACAAGGAAACTGTCAAAAAATAAGAGCTAACTTGGTACAAAAGGCACAAGAGAAGAGAGTGCTGCATGGGAACAAGTCGAAGAAAGAAAAGTTTTGATAACAAGAGAAATGCTAATCAAAGAAGAATAAAACTTCCAGCTGTTGTGTGGTGTCTTGGAACAAATAGGAGAAGACTTTGGATGCTGATAGCACGTGAGAAGCACACAACAGCAGCACAATGCAGTTAGGTGCACATTAGCAAAATGAAAATATTTGTTTAGGCTCATTTTAGCATTTGTACAGCTGTAGATTAATTTACTTGTTTTCTCTGATTGTAAAAATAAGCAAACTCATCTCACTGTAAATCATTCCATTCATTCAATAATACAGAGAAACTTTATTTACATGGCTTCTGCAAATTCTGATATGGTATCTAGAGCTTCAGGTTCTCAAATCTGATTGTTTCGCGTTCGATTCATCATCTCTATTTGCGTCTCTGCAAGGTCATTATTTAGGTAACTGCTGTTCTCTGTTTGTCAGCTTTTCTCTGTTCGAATTCAGCTTTTCTAGTCAATTTTTTTGATTTCAGTGCGAGTAGAGCTTAATTGAGTGGCTTTGCTTCGATCTATCTGCACGAGTTCATACACGTTCATCTCTGTGAAGATTCTGTGTGATTGTTGCTTTGTTTCCTAGAATTTTACCACATTGTTGCTTAATTACTACTCGATTGCATCTGAGATCTGTGTGATAATGGCTGGAGATAGTGCACATGTTGATAAGGTTGATAATTCTGTTGTTGAGACTTCTTCGAAAACTGTTAGCCTTGATGAGCTAGCGTTGCTTCAGAATAATTCATTTCATCTGAGTTCAAGTGAAAATGGATTGTCTGGTTGTAAACCAACCATTATATACAAATGGAACAGAATCATCAGTTGAGTTTACCTACTGGTGAACTTCTCAATGATGGAACTGTATACAGAAAGCTAGTAGGGAAATTAATTTATGTGATATTTGACAATAACTAGACCAGACATCACTATGCAGTGAGTATCTTGAGTCAGTTCATGTCAGCACCAACCAAAGATCATTTACAAGCTGCTTATAAGGTAGTAAAGTATCTTAAAGGTTCAATAGGACAAGGACTATATTACAGTTCTCATTGTGATCCTACTCTAATGCTGATTACTCTGCATGTCCTGATACAAGGAGATCTATCTCAGGATACTGTATTTTCCTAGGGAAATCCTTGCTCAGTTGGAAGAGTAAGATACAATCTGTAGTCAGTAGATCAACAGCAGAATCTGAGTATAGAGCCATGGCTCATACAACTTGTGAGCTTGTTTGGTTACTGGCATTATTGGAAAATCTCACTATTAAGCAAACTGCTCCCATTAAGCTACATTGTGATAATCAATCCAGGAATACGGCTAAAAATCCTGTTCTACATGAAAGGACAAAGCACAGAAGTGGATTGTCACTTTGTAAGAGAGAAAGTAGCTGATGGAAGAATTGAAGTCATTTATGTCAAGAGTGAAGATCAACTTGCTGATCTATTTACTAAGGAATTGCCAAGCTACATGATAAAAGGTTTTCTGTCCAAGATGGGCATACCAAACATATATGCTAATCTTGAGGAGGAGTGTCAAGAAATAAGAGCTAACTTGGTACAAAAGGCACAAGAGAAGAGAGTGCTGCATGGGAACAAGTTGAAGAAAGAAGAAGTTTTGATAACAAGAGAAATGCTAATCAAAGAAGAACAAAACTTCCAGCTGTTTTGTGGCGTCTTGGAACAAATAGGAGAAGACTTTGGATGCTGATAAGAGCACGTGAGAAGCACACAACAGCAGCACAATGCAGTTAGGTGCACATTAGCAAAATGTAGATATTTGTTTAGGCTCATTTTAGCATTTGTACAGCTGTAGATTAATTTACTTGTTTTCTCTGATAGTATAAATAAGCAAACTCATCTCATGGTAAATCATTCCATTCATTCAATAATACAGAGTAAACAAAAAAAAAAAGGCTGAGCAGCTGATTTGAAGCGAGCGGTGAGCAGCAAATTGCTGCTCCCCATGAGGCGCTCCAACGAAGCCTCATGGGACTTGAGTCCCAAGTTAGGCTTTGTTGGAGAAGGCCTAAGACACAAATTATCTTCAGTGACACAAATTATTGTTTTCTCTCTTTTACTACTAGCAATTTCTTCATGAAGCTTAGAATTGTCTCATTAATTTTGTAGGATGTAGAACATGCATCACTATCAGTAACAATATCCATGTGCTAGTCTATCGTAATGGTTCCCCCCACCTCCTTCCCCGGTGCATTGTCCTTTATAATTACCAACATTTCATCACATAAGTTTTCACATACAAGAAGGATTCAATAGATGTAGTAAACAAAACCACTACCAGGTGAAAAAATAGAATACCAAGGAAGACATATAGAATAGAAGTGGTACCTGATAATTCACACCTGATGTTGAAAGAAGTCGGGCAAACCCTAAAATCAGTAATGGACTAGTTGAATACAGAGCATTTTTAATTGTCCTGATTGACAAGAAAAAGAATACCGTAATTAACTTGATAATGCATTGGTGAAAATATGTATAAGAAATTCGAATGACTATAGTGGTTAGATATCAAAGTGAAGAATGTGTTTTAATTCACATTGGTTCAAAAAGGACCAGGACTTAGAAACTCAATATCATTCTCTAGGATATAGATAGAGACGATCAAACTGACAAATAGCACAGGGCATAAGAAAGTGGGTCAGAACTGCATATCATATCATGGCCTATAAACTTCGGTCCATTTGGCCTTTCCCTGTCCATCAAATAGTCTCAAGTTTATTTATAATGTTCAGGATAAGATTTATTTTCCTCACAGGAAAGATGTTATTTTACATTTTTACTCTTATTCAATTGTACCTATAAGCAGGGTTGACAAAATTGACCCAGTTTTATGGGTTTTCCCATACCCAACCTATTTATAAAAACCTAGGAAGCACCAATACGAATACAAATACGAAAAACGGCAGAATACAAAATAACATAATACGAATACGTCAGAAGCATGTTTAATTACTTACATATATTTTTTATATATTTTTATCTTGTATGATAGATTTATTATATTGCTAGATAAGATTTCCGTACTGAATCAAATCTTTCAATAATCATAATGGCACAACCCTTGCGAACCATTGGCCTATTCAATATGGATTATGAAGATCTTGTAGACTCTTTCAAGATGAAATTTCCAAATATAATGAATTTTGTTGTCAGACAATATTCAATTCTGCCCATGAAGATAACAGATACAGACTAAAGACAGAATTTATACAGGAAAGAAAGAAAACATACATTTTTTCGATGTAAGCAAATGTATTCATACGTATTCTGGGAAATACTCAACCCCAGAAACGTATTCATGCTTCACAGATAACAGTGAAAAATAGGTACCGAACTAACCATTTAAAAAAACTGGGTGAAAATGGGTACCCATTTCAGAGTGACCAAATATGGGTAAAAATTAGGTATCCCTCAAAAACCTAAAATCATACATTCTCCCTCATTTACTTTTGTGCAATCAGATCAATAGTGCTAGCTATCACCTGAAGAACCAGACAACTCATTTCTACACTCCTAATCTAACAGCTAACTTCATTATCTAAGAAATTCCTCAATCCCATCAATACTCTATGCCATGAACTCAGCTATAGCTAAACGATGGTAGGTTACTTTATTTTAATCGAAATTGAATATGGTTCAATTTCTGCTAGGCATTTGTAGTTTCAATATTCGATTGGTTGGTTTACTTTGTTTTTTGTTTCTTCTAAATTATATCTCTGACTTCTAACTTCATGATTTCACATTCCTAACGCCTCCTCTTTAAGTTCAATGTCTGGTTCTTGGTATTCAGTTATATACAGTCATACTTTGTTCTCCAATGATATATTACATCACAGAATTTAGTAATCAAATTTAACATGAGCTTAATGTCAGGTGTCACTCAAAAGATATAGTTTGCCTTCTAATTCTATTTTTTTAAACAATATGATATTATTAATGGAGAATATACACGGGAAGTGTATTACAGCAACTCAGACACAGACACAGACAAGAGACTAGACTACTACTGCCAGGCAAAGGGTTACTTGCAGCCCCATTAAAGCTGCAAAGTAACAACCCAAAAAAATTACTGAGAAAATTCCAATCCAGGCTAGCAACATCCTCAAAACATCAACTGTTTCTCTCTATCCAAATGCTCCAAACAGCACAGCCTGGGACAAGATTCCACAAAGTCTTTTTATCTTTATCTTTCAAATTCCTTCTCCACACCCTCAACAAATCTACCACTTTGCTAGGCATTGACCAAGATAAATTGCAAATCCCCAATACTGAGTCCCACGAGATCCTAGCCATTTCACAATGAAGAAACAAGTGGACAATGAATTGTCCACCTATTTACACATGAAACACCACTTCAATACATACATACCACGTCGCCGTAAATTATCAATGGTTTAACACCTTTCCCAACGTCACTGTTCATAAAAAGAATGCCAGCCAAGGGAGTAATCTAGTTCTCCAAATAATTTTCCATGGGAAATCTAATACTAAGGAAGGCCCGAAGGATTTAAAGTAACTCTTTACCGAAAACATCCCATCTTTAGTTAGAGACCATCTGCCTGTATAAAATTCTTCATGTCAGACATGAGCTCCATATAAAGAGCACATCATGTCATCAAATTCTCAAGTTCCCAATCATGTAAATCCCTTCTAAAAGATGCATAAAAAAACGCAGCCATTGTTCATCTCTATCAGCATGTTAATATTGGCTTCCTGACAAATTGAGATACGGAGTGGCACTTTCAACGGTTGATCACCCCACCAACAACCATACCAGAATCTGATGTTTGACCCATCCTCTGCCCCAATCTCATTCTTCCGCAAATATTATGCCAACCCTTCCTAATGAATTTCCACAAACTAAACCCATAAGCTCCAAGGAACTCGTTAGAGCACCAACCTCCCTCGGGTTTGCCATATTTCTCCACAGTTACAGTGCGCCACAAGCTACCTCTTTCGTTACCAAACCTCCACAACCATTTATGATGGAGAGCCTTATTAAATATAACCAGCTTACGAAGGCCAAAACCACCAGATTCAATTGGAGAGCAAACAATGTCCCAATTCACCAAACGAATCTCTTTGGCATCCCCTTCCTCTCCCCAAAGGCAGTCCCTTTGAATTCTTTACACCACTTCGCCATCTGCTCGGATAGGCAATAGAGAGAGAAAATAAGTAGACAAGTTCGCAAGTGTTGACTTAATCAGCGTAACCTGTCCTCCTTTCGACAAATAAAGCCTATTCCACCCTTTGAGTCTTAGTTCTGTCAGTTCGATGATACCATCCCCTGTCCTTCAAATCTTAGTGTGCACCCAGTGGTAGACCTAGATACGAAATAGGTAACTGTGCAACACGACACCCTGAGATTCCGGCTAGATCCTCAATCTGATCAACAATCCCAACTGGAATAATATCAGACTTATTAATTATTTTAAAACCTGAAACAGCCTCAAGGCGCAGCAACAGCAGCCTCAGATTCTCCAATTGATCCCTGCGTGCCTCACAAAAAATGAGGGTGTCATCCGCGAAAAGGAGATGTGTGATCTGTACTTGGCCAATTTGGAAACCTGAAAATAAGCCATCATGTACTGCCTTATCTAGCATTCTACTGAAGGCCTCCATTTCTACAACAAAAAGGAGTGGAGAAAGTGGATCTCCTTGGGTAGACCTCTACCACTGGAGAAAAATCCTTGTGGACCATCATTGACCATCACCGAGAAGCAAACAGTAGAGATGCAAGATTTAATCCAGCCGCACCGTTTAGTTTACCTTCTAATTCTATATACTTAGATATTTTTTCCATTTCTGACGGAGTCAAATATTAATTTATTCTTTTGGCTTTGAGATATAATCGACTATCAAAACCCTCTTTGCTTCATTATATCAACTGGAGGAGTGGTAATGCTGCTCCCAATTATGCATCAATTGGAAGTAGCCTCTATGGACCAATTCATAATTGAAATAGCCTCTATGTTACCCTGATTTTGCAATATGAAGCAAAATGTTTCATTATAGGAGACAACTATGGATGTTTGGTCCTAGTCCAATCTCAAGGAATTGATGTGCACATCAGTCATTTTTTAAGTAAAATCCAGGCAGGCACACTGAACCAACTTTAGAGTATTCAACACATACAGAAAGTTAAACATAAAAATGATAACAGAATGGCATGAAGCCCTTACGAATTGTAGATTCCACGTGCCTGCCGTGACACCAAGGAATTTGCTGCCACAAACGAGCCAACCCCAAGATCCATCTGACTTTATGGAAAGAGAATGGAGATAGAAAATTAAGATCGCAGCAATTTATACCCAACTAATACAATTACACCATGACTATGTGTATCCATAATTTAAATTGCATTCACTGTTTCCTCTTTTACTTGTGTAGCTCACAATTGAGAATAAATTTTGAAAAGGTTTGCTGGAGAGTGGAGACTGAGCTGTTCATAGAGGATCCAAAAACATGTGATACTCTAACATTAAAATAGGCAATGAACACCTACTAGACCTGAGTAGAACAATACACAAGTTTATAAATATGAAAGGGTCACTACATAGCATAATTTTCATTTGCCAGATACACGGGCCTAAATGCAATTGAGCATCCCTGTCGTTCCCCAATTTATTAAAACAAGTACTGGCTCCTATTGCTTCATGATAACTAACAATAAGATACATATGGAACTTTCTAGAAGTTACTATTAGGACATCTGATAGATATAACATAAAGTCAAAACACAGAAAAAAGACATGTTTACTAGAATCACATTTTTGTTGAAACTTACTCTATTATGTTTTCTTCACATCGACAAATCTCAGGAGGAAGTTGATGAAATAAGTGACAGATTCGGACATAACATATTCACATGTTTCATTGGTTCAGTGCAAACCGAAAGATTAGTGCTTGCTAACCAAACAATGCTACATCGCATATATTTAAGCAATTTCCGCTGAAATATTTTCAGTACTCAAAATATTCTAAACAAATTCTTTGACCTTGTCTTACAACAAGACCCGGTCAGTAGTCAAAATGTTTGTTGGTTGCTCCTAGTGAAGAAGTAACTGAGAAGATTTTGCACAATACATTATCGACTACGACAAAGTAATAAATGGAAAATACAGAACATGTAGATTGAGTGCAATGAAAAGATGGTTATTTACCAGGCTAGTGCCATAGGTCTCTGTTTTAGCAAATCTTCTGGGGAATATCTTGAAATCAACAGCCAGAATACAAATGCATGTACCAAGCATCTGTAGAAATTGCCCTTACGTCAACCCACTTTGGAAAAATAATAATTAAAATAAATCAACAAGAATGTTTACAGAACTTGTCTTTCTACATACCATTGATACCCTATATGATGAGATATTTCCTCTAATGGAACCTACACCATCTTGCCTCAAGAATGAAGATCTATTTCTGCACTGAACATTAATTTCCAACAGGAAACGTTATGTGCACATAGTTCCCACCATTTTCAGAACAAATACTTTCATCTTCCAACAGAAAATGTTGTGAATCATGAAATTAGAATTCTAAGAACAGAAAAGTTTACCTTTTAAACAATACCAAGAAAAGCTGAATTATCAGTACCACAATTGTGCAGCCATAAGACCATTCTGCCAGAACCTGTCATAGGTTTTCAATCACTCTCATAAGCTAGAACCAGCATAACATTTCCAATTTTGGTAAAAGGAAAGTGTCAGAAATGACAACCCTCAAATATATTCCATCCATATAACACGAGGAATTTGTACGCATATGATATGTAAACTTCCCCGGAACTCTTTTGCAACTATAGGACTAAACAAGTTAATAGTTCTGAAGGAAAGATTTCATTTAACTTGCCACAAATTGAGTGTTCCTATACATTCAGAGCTCTATCAATATAGATGAATCATAGATTCTAGAATTCATTCTTCCAAGAGGAAACAGTACTTGCGACAACTTGAATGTTTCTATACATTCAGAGTCTGCCTATAATCCTATATAGATGAGTCATAGATTCTAGAATTCATACTTCCAGGCGGAAACAGAATTACGTGACATCATCTCCTTCATTTCTAGTTTCAGAACACACATTCTGTTATGATATCAAACATAATAACTTTGCCTTTCACTTTCATGTTTTTCCAGTACCATTCAACTAAATGTCATTCTTACAGTCATATGAACAGTTAAATCCTTGCATATCAAAGTCACTTACAGTCATAAACAAAATGTAGGGAACGACAATGCAGAAGTAGTCAACAATCAGCTCAGTAACGAAAGTTCCCAAATCCTTTCCACGAGCAGCAGCATTATCGTCTTTCTTAGTGCAAACTGAAATCCAACATGAAGGATCACAATAATACTCTAACAAACAACAACATTATACAAGAGGTTTGCAGCATAATTACCGGAAACCGGGAAGTAATGCCCGATGCAATGCCTAACTAAAACCAAAACCTAGCATCACAGGAAAACACAAAATTCATTTTCAATCGAAAAGGGAAAGGTAATAAGAAATAGCTAGAAATGAGCACAAAGCGAACATTTGTACCGAAAATGTTGTGGTGAGAGACGATATCTCGAGCATAGAAGATCCGGTAAGGTTGCTTACAAATCTACAGATAGAAGCTTAATTACCATCAGTATATGCTTTACTAGTAGTATCATAGGTATCGAATTCAAGGATCAAGGATAGAGGTGGAGTTTATGCTTACAGTTCTTTGAGATGCTTGTTAGGATTGATGGATGCCATGGTAACCATGAGATGCTTGCTGAAAGCTCGCTCACCAGGTGTTCGACGTAAAGTCTTCTTCTAATTGCGGTCTATTGGATTCTCGTTACTGACAATTTGCAGTCTGCTGACGGTCCGACGACGAAACTTGCTGTTAGGGGTAAGTCGCCGATCTCTAAGCCGACGATGATTCGTGATGCAGCCGATTGGGGTCGCGATTTTTCTCAGTTCGGGTTGAAATGGGGAAATTAGGCAATTAGCTAGCTTTTGAGACCCGTTGGATACTTGGATCCAGAATGAACCTTTATCCCATAGCTAGCTGGCGTCTTCTAGGGTCAGGCAAGCTTCGCCCTGCTCATATCAGGCAAACTGATCTAGACCATTAGATTTTTGATATAATGGTTTATAACACTTCGCCAAAAAATATTTGGCGATCGACTTTCGCCTTATCCTCCGCCTTGTCGCCTTATTAATATTTTAATTAATAAATTATAATAAAAATATTAATATTTTATAAAATATCATTTTTACCCTCCAAAAAATAAAAATTTTAATTTTTTTTTTATAATTTTGATTTATTATTATTTTTGGACGATTTTTTTATTATTTTATTATATTAAATTATTTATTAATGAATTTGAATATATTTAATTATAGTTACCAAAAATATTCAAAGCTAGGATTTGAATCTAAGCCCTTTGGCTAAAGGGCACAAGACTAAACCACCAAGCTACCAATTACTTTGTTCATTAATCGCTATTACTTTATACAGTATCATAATAGAAAATTAGTAGTCAACCTAAATTTAAAATTAATTGAATACTCATTCACGTCTCTCTCTTGATGCTACTACCTCTCTCAGTCGACTTCTCAGAAGAAAAAACAGTGACAGGCCGCTCATTCTCGTCCATTTTCCCATTCGCATTCCCATATAATTGACCTGTTCCAACTCATGAATTAGAGTGGACAAAGGAAGCTAAAAAGTGTTCATGATCTTCCAAACACAAGATTATTCACAAATAAAAATTATTTAATTTCTTTAATTTTATATAAATGGGTGTATCCTGTTAAAATTGATATGCCAAAATTCAATTTAGTCCATAAAGGATCAGAAATATATCGGTTAAATATCTAAATTTAATCCGGTATTTGATCTGACAACATAATAATAAAGTTGACAACAAGATAACCGATTCCAAATTACCCAAATTAATATTGACACAAATTCATCAAATCAAAAATATATTTGAACTAAATAAATCGAATCAAATTTAACCCCAAATTTGTTATGATAAAAAATAAATCGAATCAAATTTAATCCGAAATTATCCGAATTGAATTTGAGTGGGATACAACCGTTCCTATTTAAATTTGGCTTGTATTCACCCAAACGAAAATAATCATAATTGTGCATACAGATGACAAAAATGGCCAACAAATATTCACATATTTATTTTATATGTCTAAATTTAAAATCGATTTAATAGATTATATTAGGGTTATTTTAAATGGGCTACATCTCTCTTAATTTTATTATCCGATTAGAATATTATTCACAATATTAATAAAAATGTCTATTAATTTTAATTGTATATGTAGGTGTAAGCTTAATCCGACGACTCATCATAAATATATAGGTTACTAATCCAAGAGCCAATCCGACAGAACAAGAATAAAATTGACCAAAAGAGAAACTGATTCGAAATTTATTTTCACATAAATTCATTCGATCCCAATTATACTTGACCATAATTCTTTTCATCCGATAACCCAAATAAAATTTATTATGCAACTAATTGAGTTTGAGTTGGATTCAATAAATTTCACTCTAACTCACCCAATAAATAATGATCAATATTAAAACACACAGATGACTAAAAGGCCAACATAACGCAAGTATGGCCATAAAATGAATCAAAATACATTTGTATGGATACAATATTGTTTTTTAATTGTTTTTTTTCCTTTAACTTTTTTGCAAATTTAATGCACGTGATGGATTATAAACCTACAACTCCAATGTTGCATTTATAATAAAAACAATTCATTTGTTCTCAAGCATAAAGAAGAGGATGCTCGTGGCTAAAACTTTCGCATAAGACTTATTTTAAAGTACTCGGTTGAAATGAGATGACTTGATGTGGAACATAAAATGCGCTTTTGAAGTGAATCCTAAGAAGTCTTCTTCTGAGCTTTCCTCTTCACGTTCTGAATTACTCTGTAGTATATATATCGAAATACATTTGTTTATAAAATAATGTGACGGATAAATGATGTATAACATTGATATGTAGCGATCCTATCCGAATTGAATTAATCAAGAATAGCATGAAAATGTCAAAATATGGATAAAACATAAATTAATACTCCCCCCGTTATCCCATAAGCTTCCTGATTTCACTATTTTCGGTCAACAACTTTCAGTTTTGACTTCTTATTACTCTTAAACTAGAATGATAAAGTATGTAACGAAATTATATTATGAAAATTTAGTTTCTATATTTTCATAATATAATTTCGTTAAATATTTTATTATTACATTTTAAAAGTAATTTGAAGTCGAAGTTGAAATTTGTTGACAAAAAAAAAGTCAAACTAGGAACTTATGAGAGAACGGAGAGAGTATTAATTTTATTTCCACGCCCTTGAGAAGTTATTCAGCTCTCTACATATGATTCAATATTAGAGTCTACACACGGTTCGACACACGATTGGTATCTCAACTCTCTTAAGTCGGTCCAAATAAAGCAAATTACATCAACTCAAGACCACACACTCGATGGGTATCTCATATATCTTTAGCAAGTACTAATAAAGCCCACTCCGAACAAGTCCACAACAAATTCTAAAATACAAATTAAACAAAGCCAATCTCATAGACTCATGACTCCAAAGTATCTTTCGGAGGTTGAGGAAGGACATAAATGGATACTCAACAAACTAACAAATGATAACAATTACTGAGATACGAGATAATGGATAAGTGCATTAATCTTCTCCAATGAAACATTCACTATAAAATGAGTCAAACCTCCAGACTCATAGATTGCAACTTACATTGTCTTAACTCTATCACAATTATAGAAGCAACTTAGTAGCCTCATATACGTAACAAGTCATGATATATGTTGTTTTATCCGTTCTTAGTGTCAATTAGTTTATTATTTAATATAAATGTAGAAAATTTATAAATAATAATTCAACTAGACAACACGTTTGCAAACTAGTCATTATGTGAGTCTTAGGGTAAGGATGGACATTGGTAAGGTTAGAATAATCGGTAATTCCGTTGGTCAATCTACCAGAGTAAAGAAACAATGAGAAATAATTTATTGTAGTTTAAGATTAATACTGAATATAAAGTAAAATGCAAATTCACAATTAAAATGTTAAATGTTTACATTATACAAAATACATTACTTATATTTATAACATCATCAATTCAACCAAATTGGAACTTTCTCCTGTTGGTTAGGTAAGCTGACTTTCATTGTGGTGGTTTGGATTTGAATCCTACATTCAACATTGAAATTACTGTTTTTTTTAATTAGATGCAAAGATCAAATATGGATCCGGACCAGACCTTACACAGGCCGTTTATGACCCGCGGCATGTGCTCGGGCCTGGCCCGACCCGCTATCAGCCCACCCATGGGCCCGGAAAAATAATAATAATAATATATGTAAATATTTTTATTTTAATGTATTTTTTAATAATTGTATTTATTATTTTAATTCAAGGTTATTTAAGTAAATTTGTATTTAATTGAAAAAATAAATAAGAATAATTATTTTTAATTCTTGGTGAAGGTTGGCGAAGACAAATGACGTGGCGCCTTTTCATTGGGTGCCTGTTGTCAGGCAAGGCGAAAGCCTGCCTGACCGTAGAAAAACCCTAGCTAGTTATGTTTTGGTCCTTTTGGACAGACTAGTTTTATACTACTATTATCTTAAATTTTAAAACATAACAGAGTACGAAATGAAGAAGTAAAAGAAAAGTAAAACTTATAGTCTATATTTTGTATCTGTCTCGGAGTTACAATCTCCTACGACGGGTTAACCCGGATCATTTCGGAGGTTGACTCGGATGACGTTATAAATATGTAATTATATATAATTAATAATAATAAATTAAAATTCAGAATAATAGTTTATAATCTTGATTTATACTTCATATTTTCAATTTATGTAATTTTCTGAAAATAATGTTGGCATAAGTGGGGAGGTGATTGCAATTTGTAAATTTATTTAAGGAATGAAATAAACATAATGGGAATATTTGGGTGCCATTGTAATATCACCGGATGACTATAGTAGTAGACCACGTCACTATCTGTACTCACTCCTCACTGCAACCATTCTTCTACTATGTACCCTTTATTTCATGTTAGACTTAGTCTATTACGCCATCAAGACACATGATAGTGGACCCCACACATGTGGGACCCACATGCATGTGTCTTGGTGGTGTAATAGACTAGTCTAGCATCTCATAAACCACTATGTACTCACTACTCACTGCAAGCATTCTTCTTCACACTTCACTGCAACAAATCTTCTTTACCCTCTTTCTCTTCTCTGCAAAACTAGTCTCCTACAGGCTACGGTAATTAAACATTCAAACCCTGGTTTCCATTAACACCAACTTCGATCTCCATCAACACAGTCCCATATCAACACCACCCTCGATCTCCATCAACACAACCTCGATCTGCAAATTGAAGCTCCTAGAACCTGATCTGCTCCAAATTGAATCATGATCTGTACTAAATCGGAGTCATGGTTACTCATCTTTTTTTTTTACATATTTTCTAAATCCAGGGTCGACCCGTGTTAACCGTCAAATACTCGATAAAAGTCCGAAATCGAGATTTTTCTGAGTTTTCCTTGTTTCGTCCCGGAGAAGCCTCTGATTCTCGAGATTCTCGAGTTGACCCTGGTCAACCCGCCGAGGTTCAAACATAGCTTATAGTTCTCTGTTAAGTTTGGTCCACAAACCTAACTAGGTATTTTGCGTGATTACAAAAACAAATTTGTGCAGCCTCAGGTCTAAAGCGGACTATATCATATCGATAAGATGTGTGTGAACCAATACACGAGTAATCGCGCTGGCCCACAAGGGACAGGATTGTAACGCCCCAGATTTCAGAGGCTTAAAAGGGTTGAGAACGCTACTCATACCAACAAGGTGCACCTTTCTTTTCGGGAATCCACCTATAAGAACTTCAGAGTTAAGCGTGCTTGCTCTGGAGCAATTCTAGGATGGGTGACCCACTGGGAAGTTCCTGGTGCGCGCACGAGTGAGGACAAAGTGCGCGGATTAGAACCCGTGTTGGTCTGTGGGGCCAGCATATCACCCCGGAGAGCGCCCATGAGTAACCTTGCCGGCCCGTTGGGCTGGGTCTCGGTTCGTTAGTGGGTCGGGTCGTTACAAGGATTGTTACAAATGGTATCAGGGTCGTGGCATTCCCAAACTCGCAAGAGTGCAGATGGTGGTCCCAGGACAGCCTACCCCAACAGAGGCTCGACGAGGACCTCGAGCAATTTAAGGGGGTTAGAATGTAATACCACCACCAATCTCGTATGGTATAAGATTTTTGGATGATTCTAAAAGCAAAATTGTGAGGGCTCATACCAAAGTGGATAATATCAGGAAATGTGAATCATTTCGACTGAGAATTCTCCAAATGATGATTCGTGATGCAGCCGATTGGGGTCGCGATTTTTCTCAATTTGGGTTGAAAGGGGGAAATTAGCTATGTTCTGAAATTCAGACCCGGGGTTAAATCGAAAAATCATCTCGGATGGGTCAACCCGAGGGTGAGAGGAGACCACTTGCAGAAGGGAGAGCTAGGAAAATTCCCATGCCATCTCCCTCCTGAAACTACCAGTGACCTGCCAGCGAGCTCACCCATCATGGCAAAGGTCTCTCACACCTTATACTAACTATCTCTCTTAGGACCTGCCAAGCGAGCACACCCGACATTGAAAGGGTCTCTTACACCTTATACTATCACAATCTCTTTTAGGACTTGCCAAGCGAGCACACCGAACATGACAAAGATCTCTCACACCTTATACTATCACTATCTCTCTTAGGGACCTGCTAAACGATCGCACACGACATGGCAAAGGTCTCTCACACCTTACATTGTCACCATATCTCCTAGTGACCTGCCAAGCGAGGACCACCGTCATGGCAAAGGTCACTCACACCGTGTACTATAACTATTTCTCTTACATCATGATCTTACCCCCACTCACACCATTCTACTATTCTATTATTGTGTTAACAACACGATGTAAAACCATACAAAAGGTCAAGGGTTCAGTATGTTGCAAACCATAAAATGTTTGCCAACAAGGATTATATCATGTACAAAGAGATTTAGTCTCTTCTCTTCTTCCATCGAGTTTTGATGAATAAAAATAGACCAGAAATCAAGAGTATGGTAAAAGCCACCCGCATCAGATTGCCCCAAAAATATGAGGAATAAAAACAATATAGGGAATTAACAATAGCCAATCAATCAACACTTGAGAAAAGCAAAATCCAACTGATTGCCCCCGACGATTAATCAACCATAAAAAATCTTGTAAATCAGCAAAATTTACCAACCTTTAACAAATCGAATACACGGAGGAGAAAAGAAAACTTACCGAAGCCTTAAGAACAACCGACCGACTTATAGATTAAGTCAATACCAAATCTGATATACATAAACAAAAAATAATAAAAAAACGATAAGGTAAAAGGTTGGGCTGATATCAACTAGAAAAGCATTATATACAAATAATAACCATACCAATCGAACTCACCTCGAAATAGTCCGGAAATAATTAACACAAAAAAACCACCGAGTACTTGTACAATGCGGGAGAAAAACATTAACCAATAGAAGTAGCCTAGAAGAAAATAAATTACCATTATAACCAGCTTAAATGAGATAGAAGAATATTCTCAATAAATGCATGAGATCTGTATAGACACATCAATCTGTATCACCAGAAGTTAATCGGCTAATTAGATAGCTATAAGTAACCATCTAACTGGCAAATATAGTGCACCTGAGTGTTATTTTATCTTGTACTAGTATACAAGTTAGTAATACAAATTCATAAGAAAATCTATACATTGAGTCTTAGTATAAAGCAAACTAGCAAACGGGATATCATCGCATCTAACATACAATCAAGAATAAAAACATACAAAATACTTGGGAGTATGTACATCATAATTCAAAAGTAATATAAATAACTGTCAATAAGACAACTCCTTAGTATTGTAATAATATAATCATTGAGAATGATCAAGACTTTATGTTTTCAGGTGGAACAATTTTGTTCAATCTTATTGCCAAACCGATTGTTACCTCTTTTGTTCAGTCTTGTAATATATGTGACAAAAGTTAGTTATTCATTTAACAATATTCAATACCATCAAATCAATTGCGTACAACATCAGAAGCAATTTGTGGTAACTATCAACACAAATAAAAATTATGAAACGTTGTAAAGTGGATACAATGTTATGCTGAAGCTAGCTACCGATGAAGTTGTATGCAATAATGAAGTCTAGCATTTATGCATTGCAAAAATTACAATAGATCAAAGTTGGATTCCCAATGCATAATTCGACCATGGGAACTGTATGATATATTTTGAATAATTATATAATACTGGAAAAATATTGGAGGACAAAATAGCAATACCTTGATGTTAAAAATGCTCGATAGTATTGTTGATTTCAATTTCCTTGATAGACAATTAAGTCGCACGTAATTCGCAGTAATTGGAGCTGGTACGGTGGTGAGTTATTAAATAAAAGGGAACATAATGTGGGCACGCATTACTCGGGTTGTCAGTTGTTATATAAATGGGAACACATGCACACAGACGGATGGATGGTCTTTATATTGTACTGATGGAGAGATATAGGGAGGGAGGGTGAGATAGAGACCACACGCAGAAGGGAGAGCTGGGAAAATTCCCATGCCATCTCCCTCCTGAAACACAAAAGAAAATTTTATTAATCAACGACCTGCCAAGCGAGCTCACCCATCATGGCAAAGGTCTCTCACACCTTATACTATCACAATCTCTCTTACGACCTGCCAAGCGAGCGCACCCGAAACGGCAAAGGTATCTCACCTTATACATCACTATCTCTCTTAGGGACCTGCCAAGCAAGCGCACCCGACATGGCAAAGGTCTCTCACACCTTATACTATCACCATTTCTCCTAGTGACCTGCCAAGCGAGCACACCCGTCATGGCAAAGGTCAATCACACCTTACACTATCACTATTTCTCTTACAACATCATCTTACCCCGTCACACACCATTCTACTATTCTATTGTAGTACTATGTTAACAACATGTCTCCGCATCTTCACGGGGAATTCAATTTCACCGAGTCCATGTCGGAGACACCGGGGATATAAAAGGTCCAGGGTTCAGTATGTTGCAAACGATCAAAAATTTGCCAACAAGGATTATATCATGTCCAAAGAGATTCAGTATCTTCACTTCTTCCATCGAGCTTTGATGAATAAACATAGACCAGATATCAAGAGATATATGGTACAAGACGCCCGCATCAGATTGTCCCAAATATCTGAGAAAACAATTATATAGAGAATTAACAAGAGGCAAATCAACACTTGTGAAAAGGAAAATTCAACCAAAAACGCACCTTGTAACCAATAAGAATCAATCAATCGATTTATAAAAATCAAAACGTATTGAATAGTTAATCAACCCATAAACAATCTTGTAAATTTGCAAAAAATATCAACCTTTATCAAATCAAATACGCAGATGAGAATTATTTTACCGAAGCCTTAAGAACAACCGACCAAATTATAGATTCAAGCAATAACGAATCGGATCTGCAAAAAAAAAAAAAAAAAAAAAAAAAAAAAAAAAAAAAACAGAAAAATATAAAAAAAGGGAAGAAGAGAGATATCGTTTAGATGAATAGATGGACCTATTATCAGCCACCTCAACAACAAATCAAATCAATCAATAATCGGAATTGTGAGAAGGGATAAAAATCGAAAAAATATTGATGATCGATATAGGAATAGGTGAAGGTTTGGGGCTTTTGGCAATAATCAGAGGCGATTCAGGAGTGAAAGTTTACATGGGTATGAAGACGAGGAGTATTTATGTAGGCTAGGATTTTGTGTGGTTGGTACTATGATGGGTGACCTATATATATTGAGCTGAGCAGCTTGAAGTCGGTTGATGAGGTTCTAGAGTCATGATGATATTGATTATTAATTGACATTATTTGACATTATGGAACATGGATGATAAATTAATTTAATTTTGCTATTTATAAAAAAAAGTATAGTCAATATATAAGATATAGAATGATTGAATTAATAAAAAGGGTAAGAAAAATAATTCTTCTTTATAAAAAAAAAAAAAAAACAGATTACAGAAGTTATGGAAAAAATAATTTGAACTCTATTATTTTGCAAAAATCTATCTATAAAATGAATTTTTGGTGCTTACTATCTTAATTTACATTGTATATAAAAATGTACGCATTCAACTATCTTAATTTACAAAAGATATCGTATTTTCATATTCATTGTATCTACGCATTTAACATATCATTATTATATATGTTACAATGCTTAATAATTTTCTTTACCCACTTTTTTCTCCAAAATAAATTACCTTTTATAATCCTTTATCAATAACTTTGGTATTATCTATTACGCCAAGCATTGTGAAACCTATATTAATACACATTTGTATATCTATTAAAGGATAAAGCTATATACTTCCTCCTTAAGAAAATTGTTCTATTATGATTAGGGTTGGGGTCAGGCAAAAAATACATGATTTTGGGATTTCGGCTACAGGATATGACGATGTTTTAATATTCCAATTCCCTCCTAAATAATGTCAGGATTTTTGAATTCGGGATGAAATTGAGCGAGAATTCGAGGTCCGAATTTTTATTTTTTAAGACAAAAAAGAAAGTAATATACCCTTCTTTGCACGACGCATGATTTCAACATTTTACTAATAGATTCATCCATATAAAAACTTAAAATATTTTTCATCATTACATAATCGTAACCTAGACATTAGGAAGTAGTTTTAATCAAAATCAGACCAAATCAAGCAACTAGTAATTAAGTTTATATGGAAACGTTTTAGTAGTTTATGAAATTATGATAAATATAAAGAACTATATGTGAAGAAACTATTTATATATAATTTTTCATTATTGAAACAAAATCAATTCACTTCCATCCCAAATTTATATATAGGAATTCAAAACATGTCCCAAATAGGAACGAGACTTTTTCAAAATCTCATATGAATTCCTCACCCCTAATTATGTTTGGCTGAAAAGTCCTTCACGTTACATGTCATAAATTTATGATAAAATGTTTATAATTTTAAAATTACAATCATCTTCGATAAAAATATTTGCTTAACAAACATAAAACCTTATAAAATACATAAATAAACCTTATGTACATTATTTCACAAAACCTCAACCTCAAGTAACACCACAGATAGAAACTATTGTAACCAACATCACAAAACGTTTAATCATTCTCAGAATCTCATACGAAAATCTTAAAAATATGTTTCTTATATACAATTAAAAAAAACCTTAAATGTATACCGAAAACCTTAAACATATCATACAAAAACCTTAAGAGAAATTTTTTTATTAAAAGTTGTTCCGATAAGATGCCCCCAAGAATGTTTAGTTAGCAACAATTAATGCTTCCCACTTTCGCATTAGAGACTCTAATGAATGATAGCCTTTATCTACAAGGCCTAAATCTCCAAGGTACTACAATAGATAATATAAAAATGAAAATGAATAGCATATGCACCACATGGAAACATATAACAACAAAATAATCAAATTCTTATATTCATGTTCACCAAATGAAAAGGTGGGTATATATATTTCACATAGCACAAAAGATATAGAGTTCATTTTTACAATCACTCTCTTCACATGAAATTACTATTTTGCAACCTGGCCTTAATATAAGTCATTGCACATGAAAGCTACTACAAGATACACCGGCTAGCCTACAACATGACTTGTGCCCCAAGCCCCCAACCTCTAGTCACAAAAACCCCGGCATGTGACCCAGCCCATAATGTGACTAGTAAAATTTCTGCTGAGGATAGGCAGAGAACAATAATCACTGGAGAACACATATGTTTCATTCAAAACGTATTTCTCACCAGAAGTCTTCCGGCTTTATGAACATATGGAATTAAAGTTTATGTCTATTAGTTCACATGATATGCCATCCTACAATATGTTAAAAATTCATCAGTGCATGAAAGCAAAGCAATATATATATATATATATATGTATGTCCTAAATAAAGATATGTACAGGTTGTAAAGTGAAAATTGAGTTAAAGTGACAATTGAGTTATTCTCATTTCTTATTACCCAAAACCACCAATAGCAATAAAATTCAGCAATCAAGAAAACACTGTCATACCATGTGTAAGATGTTTTGAAGAAAGTAGCATAGACATATGCAATTCCTACAGATTGAGCTATTCGGGTTCGCAAATTCTTCAGAGTCACCAACAAGCTGCAATAAACAACACCACCGTGAATAGTCTCAGTCAACCTCCAAATCTCAAAATCCTCTTTCCTCACTTCCACATAACATAGATACAATCAAAAACACATTAGAGATGATCTGCCTACATGAGTAAAACGAGAAAGCATTCTAACTCACTTAATCTCCTTTTACCAGTACTTTGTCTTTCAGAAAGTCTATTGTGACTTGTACAACAAGATCTTGAATAACCAGAACAATGTATCTTAACCTGCAATTTCCAAAAAAACTCGCCCAATCAGCATTTAAGTGTATCTCTGAAGAGAATCTATTATAGAAACTCACATAATTATAATAGACACTTGAAAATCATACTCCCAGCTGCAATGCCCAGACAAAAAACCACTACAATGGATCAATCTATAACATAACTCTTAACACCAATCGACAATTCAGAACCCTTAAAGCAACCTTTTTGGAAATGAAGATAATTTTTATTTCCAGTAGACGAATAAGCTCGTCATCACAATTACAAAGAAGAACAACAAAATTGCAAATTAACAAAATTGTCACAAGTAGCTAACCTATTCTAGGGACATCAAAACAAGAATGACAAGTATCAGTAAGACTTTTCACCATCCAACAGCGCCCCAAAGCTTTCCTAACCACATCCATCAAAATTTGGTTAAACTCGCAATGTTTCCCATTAAAGATGCAAGAATTCCGTTCAATCCACTCATTATAAGTAAACTCAATAACTAGAACCTTCAAAAACCGATTCCTTGCATTTTTTTCCTTTCACTTGGACACACAACCAGTCAACTACATGTGGCCAAGATACAATAGTGGTATCCCGTCCAAACCGGTGAAGTAACACAATCCAGGCAGGTCTGATGTTTGGACAGGTGAAAAGAAGATGCTCAATAGTCTACGCTGGCCTGTTCGCATAACAAAAAAAGAGGATCAACTTTTGCGTTGAATCTCAAAACCCTTAAAGCAACCTTAAATATTTAAATATGTAGAGACAACAACGGAATACAACAATAAAGCAACCTTAATAATTTAAGTAGAGACCTTAAACAATTATTACAAAAATCTTAAAATGTTTATTTAGAAACCTTAAATATATATGTGGAGACAACAACAGAAAACTACAAAAGCTACATTAACGCATTCAAACAACAATTCATCAATCTGATCACTGTAAACAACAACAAATAACTTTCAGAACATGAAATACGCAAAAGTTCACCCACATTACCTCCAAACTTCAAATTCTCCGTATCAACCTCCATGCCATGATATGCTCCTTCGAACACGAACATCCCAATTTTCCATTACAACACTGAAACATAGGTTCAAAACATTCAATTGAATGATTACACAGAGCAGTGGAAACGCCAAAACAGTCCAAACAACAAGACTCGAACACAATCAATCTTTCAAGTGAATGAAGTGTTGGCCATACGGATTGGTGCGTGGTAACGTTTTTAAATTTTCGCACTAGATCATCGATCTAAGAAGATCTTAACCTTCAAATATCGCCATACAAGTTACCAAGCTTATGATTATTAACCATTAACATATATAAACAGGGATTATAAATATAAGGGAAATTTTCATAAAGAATCCGTGTTAGTGCATGCCATTTCAATATTCCCCCTACTAGTTGAACTATTACATTTTACCCCATTTAAGTTGACCACTTTCCAAAATTTCAAAAAACTTACCTCTCCAAACAAGCCCTTATCATATTTTCCTCTTTTTATTTTTCTTTCATACTTTAATTTTATTTTATTTTTCCTTTTATATTCCTTTTTTTTTTGAACCACCTTCTTCTTCTTCAACAAGCTCCGACACCGGAAAAAAATTCCGGCCACCGGAGCTATCACATAAATCCAATCGGAGCTTTTTACAGCTCCGATCTTAAAGCTCCAAGTAAAAAGCTCCGATTGGAGCTGTTTGAAGCTCCAATCGCTTCAAATAGCTCCAAATCGGAGTTGTCAAAAGCTCCGATCGAAGCTTTTGACAGCTCCAATGGGGGCTTTTAATTTCAATTTTTTTTTTTTTTTTTTGCAATAATCAGTATTTTTTTTTTAAAAAAAAAGGACTGAAAATGAAATAAGAATTTTGTATAGGATCTTTTTGTAATAAAATTTAAAACCATATTGAGATTTAGATAAGTAATGGGGTTAATTTTGAATAATTTATAGTTAATTTTGTAAAATAGAAAAATTTAGAGTCAAATATGTAATAAAAGATAATTGAAGGTGTTTGGTGTTTTTTGAAAACTAAAACTTAAATGAGGACAAAAAGGTACTTCCAGCCCTTAATTCGCGAAAAGTCAAAATCGTGGGCTAGACTGTAATTGATGTACACTAACAGGGGGTAATGTGTAGTTGTTGAACTAGCAGGGGCCAATGTGTAATTGATGAAACGAACAGGGGATCTTGATGAAAATTACCCAAATAAATTACAATCCTCTGTTTCCATGATAGCATAATTACTAACAAGCAAGTTTTCAATTCATCTAGAATAGCAAAACTCCATGTTCATATAATTATCATAATCTTATGAATCACCATAAATCCATATCATGTGAATTCATAAATCATGCAGCGGAATAACAATCACATATATATCAAACACATGAGATCCTAGTTCATACATTCTATGACCAATAATATGTACCAATAATGTAGTGCAGATTGCTAGTTGTTCGTTTGTGTACTACAAGCTTCCAAACATCAAATCAGCAACACAAAAACTCAACAAATCAATACTTGAATCCATCTACAAGCTCACAAACAAAATCAAAGTCCTCCAAGGTGGTGATGGAGTCGGTCGACGGTAAGGGAGGGAGTAAATATTTATTGTTTTGTTGAACCGATACCACGATCTTGTTCTTACTTGCTCCAGACAAAGAATAGTGAGAGAGGACCCAAGACAACTAAAGAATGAACAACGAAGAACAAATCTCAAAGATGTGAAGAGTTATGAAAAATCGACTACTACTGTATATGGAGGTAGGGTTATATTTTCTAAGTGTTATGACGAGAGAAGAGACTTCAGAATTCAAGAGTAGCTAGCAACTTAAAGAGCAACTCAATAATGTCAAGTCTCTCTTCTATTTATACACAAATAAATCGACTAAGGGGGTCCTGGGAGCTGATGTCGATCAGCTGATTTTACTTGGGAAATAAGTTTTTTTTTTTTTGGAATGAAGAACAGTTTTGTATTTCATCCAAAACAGTGACATAACAACGCCGATCCTAAGATCCAGGCCCCTCAAACATGATAACTCACATATCCTCACAACTAGACATGACACAAAATAGCAAATAATCCATCCTTTCCTTCCACAGCCGACAGTAGGCTTTTACGCCTGTACAGTCAGGCTTCCTTTTCGATTTGTTTTACAATTTCAGCTCAAGTTTCCGCAGCTTCGGGGTTGTTTCACATCGCAATTTGATTATCTCCCTCAGTCGACCCAACAGGCAGTTCCCTCTCAGCGTTGGTTGGAAAATCATTTGGTTTCTGAGTATCCAATAGCATACACCGTTTCTGCCAACGCGAGCTTGATAAGTAGTGCCTTCACCCCTGTTCCCTTCGTTCTCTGTTTAATCCATTCCACCTCTTGTCCCCATGCAGCAGGTTGGAGTTGGATACGTATCCACGCCAATATTTCCCTCCAGATAGTTTGCGTGTAGGGACATTCAAAAAATAGATGTGCAGTCGACTCCATACCTTGGCAAAAGACACACATTCCGTCATTCGGCATGCCAAATCTCGTCAATCTATCCTTGGTATATAGTCTCTCTTGTGCAAAGAGCCATAAAATAAACAAGGACCTCGGTCTGGCGCTATTTGAATAGAAGAGTTTAGACCAACTTACAGTGGGCTGTTCTCCTCTAATCTCATGGTAAACCGCCTTTGTAGGGAATTTCCTCCCCCGTTCAGCATCATTCCACGCATGACTGTTGCACACGTGCACCCTTGTCTTCACAATTTCTCTAAGTATCCACGAGCTGCTTTGTGTGGGGGTAAAATCCATCACCTGTTGATGCTTTATATAGTAGATATGGACCCATCTCAACCACAGCTTATCAGTTTTGGCACTAAGATTCCACAACAACTTCATCAAATTCGCCTTGTTCCAAATCTTCAAGTCTATCACATTCAATCCTCCTGAGTTTTTTGTGTTGCATATTTTTTCCCACGCCACTGGTGCTTTTTTGGTTATTTCCTCAGAACCGCTCCACAGATAGCTTCGGCATAATGCTTCAATATATTTCAACACTTTTTGTGGCAATGGAAAGACTTGCAACCAATAATTTGTGATGGAAAACAACACACTTTTTATAAGTTGAAGCCTACCTGAATAACTGAGTACTCGCGAGGTCCAGTGTTTAATCCGAACCACCATCTTCTCCACCAGAGGTTGACACATATGTACGGATAATTTCCGAGACGCCAAGGGAACCCCAAAGTATTTGGAGGGCAGTCTGCCCACTTCAAATCCAGTATCGGCCACTATCCGTTCCTGTACCATTCGCCCTACCCCTCCAAAATATATGTTACACTTTGCCATATTGGCTTTAAGGCCTGTGGAAGAAGAAAACTCATGAAACTCTTTTAGTATCAATTGTATAGACACTTCATCACCCCTGCAGAAGAGTAACAAGTCATCCGCAAAGTATAGATTCGTTAAATCAACTTTTTCACACTTGGGATGAATATTAAAATTAGGCTCTCTCTTCAGTTTTTGGAGTTTTCGATATAAATACTCCATTACCAGCACGAAAAGCAAAGGGGAATGGGATCACCCTGTCGGAGTCCTCTTTTTGATTGTAGAATTCTACTGGGGGTGCCATTCACCAAAGAGGAATAAGTTTTGATTTTATTTGATTCTATCAGGAAAAGGATATCTGAAAGAATATGCTTTTCTGATCCAATCAGGAAATTGTTATCTCAACTAGAAACCTACTAAGAGTTTGTTTCTAATTAATTACAATTCCATAAAATCTGAAAATCATTATTTTAATAATAATTTTCGTGCAACACTATTCACCAAAAAGTGAAAACTGCAAAACAACCCCGAAACTTATGTGAAGCTGCGTAAAACAGGTACAGTGATTTATAAAATAAACCATTCACTATTTTACCTAGGTACCTTCACAAAAGTTTCTCCAAATAATATATCGAACAATATTATCAAGGAAAATAATTCGCAATGAAAAACTTTCCATATTTGCAAACTGGTCACTGAACTTTCCTGATATGTTTCAACGGAACCTTTTTTATTCACGGAGTGAACCAAAAAATTCATAACATATATTAAACATATCTAAGTTCATAATTATTATTTCCAAGTGAATAACAATTACCTAAGTCACCGAAATTGCAATTATTGGAAAACTACAATTTGGTCCCTGCACTTTAATTGTTCTCCGAAACGTTTCCAAACGCTTCACACAATTACATACACATATCCAAATGAGTATGTGAACTAATCAAACATAGTTTAAATTGTCATAAGTGTAATTGGGTAAATTACACTTTTACCCATGTACTTCAATTGCCTTATTGAAACATATTTGATGTATCAAGCAATTGCATACATGACCCAATTATGATTATGTGAACTAATCGAACATAGTTCAAAGTACCAAAATGTAATTATGGTAAATTATAATTTTTCCCTTGTACTTCAATTGACTTATAGAAGCACATACGATGCCTCAAGCAATTGCATACATAACTAGAAGTTATTATGTGAGCTATCCAAGTATAGCTCAAAGTACTATATTTGTTCATTCGCACATAACACATTTCAAATTCATCTTTGTACGCACATATAAATGTAAACACATATATGTTGTTGTCGTCTTATGCTATTTGTATCAGTCTGTAGAGCCGCAAGAACATGACGATGGACCTACTCTCAAAGGGCTACCCACTAAGTCCACCACAAGTCGTTCATGACCTAGAACATTGTGATACTCTTAGTAGACATGATTAGTTCCACTATGTAATCACGTTTGAACTCCCGATAGAGAATAGTACTAATTCACATGATTCATTTGCATGGTCCATTGATATAATCATTACTACCGTGACGTGGACAAGCTTTTATAGCCACTACAGATCCTTCACATATGACTTGTAGAACGAATATAGGCAAAGGCCGTTAACCTTGTTTCGTCTACCTCTTATCCAAGAATACCATTTAGTTCAAACAGAGAAATCCAGCTCCCCGCTAAGGAAACTTGAGCTCAGGACTTACCAAATGTATGTCGAACCAGCTTAACAAGGGAGTCGATCTTTTGTCCTCCAATTACGGAGTGAGTGAATCCAATATGTCACAAACGTTCCCGTCTACGCATAATCAGATAAGCTAAGAAAACAGGACTAGAGACACACGATGATGAACACTCCTTGTAGACTTTAAGGTTACCATAACTATACGCATTAGTTGTTCATGTGATAACCAGTTACGATCTGTCACTTCATGATCATCGGTGACGATACTAACTTGAACTAACTCAACTAACCAAACTTAACGGCAATTGTAGTGAGTTATTCGCTTCTCGTCGTGTCCAGGTCCCATATGATTTCCCGAACCATATGAAGTGGTTCCTATATGATCTCGCTCGATCAGTTAGCCAGGAAAAGCCAACCCCTCATAGTTGATACCCATCACCGAGGTATAGAATCCCAACAAAGCAACTTTAGATCCTTATGTTCCAATCCTAAAGACATGATCGTTGTTGAACAATTCTACATACAACTACCATGTAAAGTCTTATCCTACTGTATACAATCACACATGTATACCAGACTTATGGTTACCAAGATGTATGTCCGGATTTACAGATAATTGTTTAAGTACTTGTAACATTGAAAAATGTAAACAAGACAAGCAAGGAATTCGTAATTACTTATTTCGTATTGTTGATAGGTAATTTGTGCTTTCATCTGGAGCGTCGTAGTAGGGCGTAAGTTCGAGAGCATCCTTCGCACTTCAAGTGCCTTCCATAGTGCTCCTAGGACCTGAGATATAACTTAGAAAGAGGGGGGGGGGGGTTAGTGCCACAAGCCCGGCTTGTCAATGATCAAGTCAGAGGGACGACTTTACGTATAGGTAGTTGGTAAGCTTCCCTAGTAAATGAAGTAATGATGAGATGATTGATGGGATGTCATACTGAATGATACCTTGAATGGAGTGTGCTCCTATTTATACTAGCAATAGAATATTGTACTTGTGCGTAGGATCGCGACAAGTGTCCGGCTAGGATTGAGTCTCCATTAGGTTTAGGCCCATCAAGAGTGGCCCATGGGCTTAGGCCCAGATCTTTGCTAGGGTTGGCAGGGGTAACTTGGTCATTTCTCGTACCAGAGGGCTGCTAGAGCGCGTGACCTCCTAGCATCGTCCTAGGACGGAGTAGTAAGGAACACGCTAAGCTCCTAAGGTCCGAGGATCACTTTTCCCTTGGGACATGTTAGTTCTTCCTTGACGTAAGGAGGATGCTTGACCGACTACCAACGCTAGTAGGGCAATAGGGACTGGGACTTGTTCCTCTTGACATGCTACTAGGGCGGGTCTATGTCGCCGGAGGTCATAATAAAGTCCGAGGAGCCCTTTGCTCATCTCGCATGTCTCCTAGATGGTGGCTACTAGTTCATGTGTCCTGCTAGTAGGGCGACACCATGGCTAGTAGGGCGGCTCCATGGCTAGTAGGGCGACACCACGGCTAGTAGGGCGACTGTATTTCTGGGTCGCACATAAGGACTTAGGCTATTTTGCCTAGTCTTTTGTCTGGTCGAACCATGATGGTGGGTAGTAGGACCTTTCTATCATGGTCAGCCCATGACGCCCTAGTACGCATTTAGGCGCCTTTAGGGGTTAGACATACTCCGACACCAACACGTATTAATTCAGATAACCAAAACGGTTTTATTAATTACAACGCACTAAGGCGAACTATTGCTCGACGGGCACAACTCTACCAACATGAAGGGCAATTACAGTGCATCCTCCCTGTTAGGAAACTTGTAAATTTTGATGAGCAATTAACCATGCTAAATTAAGGAAAGTCCAGTAACTAGTACTCTTAAGGTCCATAGGAATTTAGAATTTTAAGGACATTGTAAAAGAGGAACGTTTGTTGAAGACTTAGTGTAGGTACTAGTTAGGTGCTTTAGTATGCTGATGATGTACTTTGTTTTTAAAAATGAACTATTGAAGCACTAGAACCGTTCAGAAACTTGAAGAATTCAAAGACTGAAGACTTAAGAAGATTTCTGAAGATGGTATCTACAAAGGCACATGTTGCTCAGAAAGTGGAAATTTCAGCAACAACTTGCATAAGTGAAAATCTATATGACAGAGTAGGTTGTGCTTACTGAAACTGAGACTGACCGCTTTCTGAAATACATATGTGACCTCCTTGCTGAAAGTACTTGCATTTACGCTCCAACGTTCACATTTGAATTTCATTCAAATGAACATTAAATGCAAAAGTAAGCATGCGAAGAACATGAAGACTAGAAGACAAATGAAGGACGCTGCTGAAAGTACAAAAGCAAGATAGTGACATTTTAAGGAACAAAGCCTTAGAATTTGAAATTCAAACGGCTCCCTTGATTCACTATAAATAGAGGTCATCCAGCAAAGAGTTGAAGTGTGTCAACAACGTGATCAAACTCTCACTTGTGCTTAAACACTCATCTTTCACACTCTTTACTGCCTATTGATCCGTTCCAAGACTTAAAGCTTGAAACAAAAGCTACTTTTGAAGAAGTAGAACATTCACGGCTAAGAAATTAGTTAAGTGTCCTTTCTTTCGAACAAGAACAAGTCTTGACACCAGAAACAACTTAACTTGTTTACTGCAATGTTTCCAAGTTTTGTTTCTTAGATTACTTGCTATAGCTGAATAAGTTATACTCAAGTCATCTCATCCCAAACCTCTCTAACTGATAAACACCCTTTTGCAGGCGTGAAATTCAGGGGGAATTAATCAAGCATAGTGTTGCTGATTATAAGTCCCAAGTTTGGTGGAGAACAAGGTTTCGTTCTCTAGTTAGGTTGGAAACGAAGCAAGTGTGCTTTGGTTTCTGAAGAATCGTTCTAGATAGGTGTTGTAAGGAACCTCAAACTTATCTTAGTGGATTCAGTCCTAGAAAGGACAAAGTGGATTAGTTGAGATATTACGCCACTCTTAGATACCACTATAAAAAGTGTTTGTGTGATTTACTTTACTGCATTTAGTTTTCAACAAGTTTAACTATCTGTACACTGTCACTCTGCTCACTTGCTGAAACTAGCACTTACTGAAAAACACTTAGTGTATAAAGACTTCCGCACTCTGTTTTTAAAGTACCAGTAAAACTCGTTACTGAAAAGTAACTAGTGCTTGCTGACAAAGTTAAGTATCAGCAAACTCATTATTGAAAAGTAATAAGCTCTTGCTGAGAAAGTTTTTAAACGACGAAAGTTTGAAAAGACTATTCATCCCCCCTCTAGTCTTTTCTTGTTGTTTAAAGGGACCAACAAGTGGTATCAGAGCTGGAGGTTCTTTAACCTTCAGCACTGAACCTAGATCCCCTTAGGTGCTTTTCGTAAATCACTCTCACTTGATCAGTTTGGTAGTCTTATGCTGACAGGATGTCTTTAGGAGACGCTCCCTTGCTGAAGCTGGAAAACTATGAAAAATGGCGAAACAACATGATGCTACATCTTGAGGCCATTAGTGATGAAATGGTCACTGTCATAAATGATGGACCTATCAAGATCAGTAAACTTGAGAGAAGCTTTCCTCACAAAACCACGGATACCGCTGGTAAGGAAACTATCTTTGGAGAACCGGTTCACACCGCCGTTCCAAAACCAAGAGAGGAATGGACTTTCGACGAAGCCAAAAGATTCCGTCTTGATGGCCAAGCTAGAAACATCATCATTCGATCAACTCCGGATACTATACAGTGCAAACTGTGGGGTGCCAAAACTGCTAAGGAAGCTTGGAAAATGGTTCAAGATCTTTGCGCTGGATCTGACAAAACCAAGGAAAACAAACTCGAAGTGCTGATGTTAAAGTTCCAGAACTTTAAACAAGGTACAAATGAGTCACTGGAAGACTTGGATTTCAGATTCACAACTCTAGTAAGTGAGATGGCTGCCTTAGGAGTTGGAAATCTTTACTCAGATTCTGAGAAGGTGATAACCATTATTAGAAGTTTGAACCAAGAATGGATCCATACTCAGAATTTCTAATATAATCAAGGAATGCCTAACATCACACCTACAGATTTGTTCTCTCATCTTGCTATTGTCAACTACGAGACAAAGCAAAGAGAAAATATGTTTGTTGAAAAATCGCAAAACATTTCTCTTGCCGCAAAGCCGTCATCTTCTGAAAAGAAGAATGATAAAGAGCATGTTGATGAAAATGCTTTAGTTGTTAAAAATGTAAGAAAATATGGTCAGAGTTACCCCTAGGGAACGCAGCGGAATTTCAAAAAAAATTCTTAACATACAGGTTAATTGATTATGCATATGTTGTATATATATAAACACGTCAATTAGAAGACTAACCTTACTTCCAAAGCAGCTTCCAAGTCTTCGTAATATTCCGGTGTATCTTCTCCTTCGTCGAAGTCGAAGATATCTACAATACTCTGTATATCTGCAAGACAATAAGAGTTAGTT
The DNA here is from genome assembly GCA_028274465.1 of Plantago ovata. Classification (NCBI taxonomy): domain Eukaryota; kingdom Viridiplantae; phylum Streptophyta; class Magnoliopsida; order Lamiales; family Plantaginaceae; genus Plantago; species Plantago ovata. Next base: position 103,797,178 of record CM051456.1, on the reverse strand, counting down.
TCCAGCTCCTAGAACCTCAACCTTGGTATCCACGGATGAACAGCCTATCGGAAGAATGCTAGGATATTCTTTGTGTGACCAAGAAGACGGGGCGGCGATTCCTCCGGCAGAGGTGGCGCGCGCGTGTGGCTAAGGGAGGAGGGGAGAGCTTTTTTCTCTAAGAAAACTGGGTAGAATAACTGTGTGCAAAACTGTATCGAAAGCTCTCTAATAGTCCACTATATATAGTAGTCAATAGAAGCCTAAAGCATAAGCAATTAGACTTCGTAAAGGAATAAGAATCTAATTCTTATCGCACAACGAAACCAATATCAAGTCTAGATTCATTCCCAATCAAATCAAAACTCAATCAGGAAAATCTAACTTATCCCTTGGACTTCTAATAGAGGAAGGAGTCGAACTCCTTCCCCTATCAGCCATGCGCGCGCCTCCTAGGGACAGTAGGTGGGTCCCAATTTTGGGACCCACTTATAGTTCTAAGGCAATTCAAACTCCAAGTAGATTTTGCCCAAGTGCATATGTTAATTCTAAATTAACATATCCTTTCAAATCAAACCTCGATTATATTTCCAAAATATAATCTTTAGTTGTATTTACATAAAATACAATTAATTAGCCAATTCAATTAATAATTCCAAATCATTAATTGAGCCACCAAATATTATAATTAATTCCAAATCAATTATAATCCATCAATCACAATTAATTCCAAATTAATTGCGATTCCATCTTCAAGGATATTCTGATAGGCTGAATCACCACATAGTGTGACCCATAGGGTCTCATCGTATTAAGCAAGTCCTAGACTAGGAAACATGGAATTCCTAGACGGTTCCATTTGCAATATTAATACGTGAGGACGTTTGAGAGGTTTCTCAAAGCTAACCCTTTCGTTGCGAAGCCTGTTGCGCTCAACGCGGCGATGGTAACATCCCTTCATCTGACTTGCTCGAATGTATCTAGGATCGATAAGTGTCTATCCGAATAATACATCCACGGGTGGATCAGGGAGTTGCTTGGTTAAGATATATTTATGACCATCATAATATATCATTTGCACTGGCCAGTGACTTTACCAACACAACTATGCAGACTATGAGCAGTGCTCTCCTGTGCTACACTTGAGAGATGAGTCCTTCACAGAATCACTTATCACCCCCATTTGTATGTAGCCATAATCCTGGATCGTGTCTTAGGTTAGCTGCTTATTCAGAGCTGACATCGACGGGTCCACCAAGGATATGGGGCAACAAATGTGATGATAAAGTCCTGTAAGTACAAAGGACGACTTGCATCACTTCGAGAACTCACCGGTTCCCATAGACACTTCGGTGTAGAGTATACATCGATGGGAGTGTCCGGTGGGTACTTCCATTGTTCGATAAAGCTTCTTCGAACAACTATGCGCAGTTATGGGAACGTTAATCGATTGTCCAACAATCAGTTCCGTGGCCGTGGGATCGGCTCACACTTGCTCCAACAAGTATAACCTCCACGCATACTAGTCTTGTCTGGTTCATTCAGACCCCTACATCCGAGATGAACCTTGACTAGGGAGAGTTTGGGATAGATGATAACTCACATAGCTCCCACTATCTGTGTGATCGGTCATCTATCCGAGGGGACATGTTTAATATCAATACAGACAGTAATAGAGATATGACATGCTGCATGCCTGGTGTAATATAAATATGAAAGCGATACTCACTAGTAAAATGCAACAAACATATATTATATTACGTTGACCTGTGTAATAGTACATATATGCCCTCTATAAGGGCACCATGCCCTTAGTAAGGACTGTCTCTAGGACATATACACTATTAATCTCCCACTTGGACTAGAGCCAGTCACCTTTATGCCTAATGCCCAGATTAGCATAATGTCTTAAGTGGACTTCCACTGATAAGACCTTGGTGAAAGGATCTGCCACGTTGTCCGTGGTAGAGACGCGTTCTATACTAACTTCTTCTCTATCTATAATCTCACATATGACGTGATATTTTCTAAGTACATGTTTGTTCTTGTTTGTAGATCTAGGCTCCCTAGCTTGAGCGACGGCGCCCGTATTGTCACAATAAATCATTATTGGACTGAGAGCAGGAACAACCCTCAATTCCTTCAAGAACTCTGAAATCCAGACAGCTTCTTTCGATGCTTCTGATGCAGCAATGTACTCGGCTTCTGTGGATGAGTCAGCAACCGTGGCTTGCTTAGAACTCTTCCAACAGACAGCTCCTCCGTTCAATTTGAATACGTATCCTGTCTGTGACTTAAAGTCATCAGGATCTGATTCAAATCCAGCGTCGACATACCCAGACATCTTTAATTCTGGTTCTCCACCAAACACCAAGAACATCTCTTTAGTCCGTCTAAGGTACTTAAGAATGTTCTTCACAGCAGTCCAGTGAGGTACTCCTGGATTCTGTTGGTGTCGACAAGTGACACTAAGCGCATATGCCACATCGGGCCTTGTGCAATTCATTGCATACATTATAGACCCTACTGCCGAAGCATAGGGAACACGACTCATTGCATTTCTTTCTTCATCAGTTTTAGGACCATCCTTAACTGATAAGACAATCCCATGCCTAGCTGGGAGAAAGCCTCTCTTTGAGTCGTCCATCTTATAACGCTTCAGTATTTTGTCGATGTAGGTGGACTGTGTCATTCCTAACATCCTCTTGGATCTATCTCTAAAGATCTTGATCCCTAGGATGTAGTTCGCTTCACCCAAGTCCTTCATCGAGAAGGTACTTGATAACCAAACTTTAGTCTCTTCTAGCATAGAGACATTGTTTCCCATGATCAAAATGTCATCTACATAAATGATCATGAAAACAACTCCTTGGCCGCTGTGTCTCGTGTAGACACAGGGATCTTCCTTGCTTCTGATGAAGTCAAACGATTCGACAGCTTCATCAAAGCGGATATTCCAGCTCCTTGACGCTTGCTTTAGCCCATAGATGGATCTTTGTAATTTGCATACAGCAGTTGGCCTGGTTTTACTAATAAAACCTTCCGGCTGTACCATATAGACCTCTTCCTCAAGGTTGCCATTAAGGAAGGCAGTCTTTACATCCATCTGCCAGATTTCATAATCATAGTAGGCAGCTATCGCAAGTAGAATTTGAATGGACTTCAATTTTGCTACCGGTGAAAAGGTTTCATCGTAATCGATGCCATACCTTTGCGTGTAGCCTTTCGCCACAAGCCTAGCTTTGTGCGTTTGTACCTTGCCATCGGCATCTATCTTTCGTTTAAAGACCCATTTGCACCCAATTGGTCTAACCCCTTGGGGCAAGTCTACCAAGTTCCAAACTTGGTTCTGGTACATTGAATCCATTTCTAATTCCATGGCCTCTTGCCATTTGTCTGAGTCAATATCAATTATTGCCTCTTTGTAGGTCTCGGGATCTTCCCGATCTGATAAACAGACATCAAGTTCACTGATGTCTTCTATCATAAGGCTTTGCTTCTGAGGTCCTCTTAGGATCCTCTTCGACCTACGAAGCTCGACTTGTTCTGGTGCTTTTCTTTTCTGGCTTCGTGTAACACGAACATTATCAGTGGGTACTGATGCAGCTGGTCGCTGGGAGCGACCATGTTCCCTTGCGGGAGGCTGCTCTTGTGCAACTTGTTGCACAGGTTGGTTGACAACGGGTTCTATTGGTGTGGTTTCAACTGTTGATCTAATCACAGGACTCCCACTGACTATGACATGCCTAGCAAGTGTCATATCATCACCCTTGTCTGCTTCGAAAGCTCCCACTGAACTTGAGTCCAAATCAGAAGATTTAGAGACCTCATGTTCGCGCGTGTCAAAGTCTTGAATTTCTTCAAGTTCTATCATGTCATCTAACATCTCTTCTTCGAGGTATTCAGCTTCTAAAAACTTCACGTTTCTAGACACGATCACCTTGTGATCTTCAGCATGATAGAATTCATAGCCTCTCGTCTGACGAGGATAGCCTATGAAATATACTTTGACACCCTTGGTATCTAACTTATCAGTGAGCATCAGTTTGACTATCGCAGGACAGCCCCAAGGTCTAAGATAGCCTAGTGAAGGCTTCTTTCCCTTCCACAACTCGTAAGGAGTTTTCTCCACTGATTTAGATGGTACACGGTTCAGAATGTAGATTGCAGTTTGTAGTGCATATCCCCACAGATACTTTGGAAGAGTCGAGAATCCAATCATTGATCTTACCATGTCTAACAGGGTTCGATTCCTCCTCTCAGACACACCGTTTAACTGTGGTGTTCCAGGAGGAGTCCATTGCGATTGAATTCCATTTTCCTTCAAGTAGTCGATAAATTCTTCACTAAGGTATTCACCTCCTCGGTCTGATCGAAGAGTGACTATCCTTAGGTTCAATTCATTTTCGACCTCATTCCTAAATTCCTTGAATTTCCCAAAGGTCTTGGATTTATTCTTCATAAGATAAATATATCCATACCTTGAGAAATGGTCAGTAAAGGTAACGAAGTAAGGATAACCCCCACGCGCATGGACTTTAAAAGGTCCACATACATCGGTATGTATGAGCTCTAAGCAGCGAGTGGCACGAACACCTTGTCCAACAAAAGTTTTGTTCGTCATCTTACCCTTAACACAAGATTCACATGTACCATATGATTCAAAATCAAATGGTTCTAGGTAGTCCAACTTCCTTAGTCTTTGAATCCGTGTTTCATTGATATGGCCTAGCCGACAATGCCATAGATAAGATGGATTATTCTTCCTACTTGAAGACGGTTGTTTGTTATGTATTTGAAATAAAGGTAGACTACTTTGTAAAATATATAAACCATTCACCAAGCGAGCTTTTCCATAATACTGATCATTTAATGAAAAATAACAAGTATTATTCGCAAATCGAAAGGAAAAACCCATATTGTCTAACAATGGAATGGAAACAATATTTCTGACAATGGATGGAACAAAATAAACATTATCAAGTTCTAAACATTGTCCCGAAGGTAAATCTATCTTGCTGCGTCCAACGCGTTTGGCTTCAACTGGATTGCCGTTCCCAGCATGCAAGTCGATTTCACCTTGCTTGACTAGCCTGTGATCAATTAGCCCCTGCACATTATTACAAATGTGTGAGCCACATGCTGTATCTAATACCCAACCATTGGAGTCAAAAGTAGTCATGTTCATTTCAATAACAAACATACCTGAGCCAGAAGCCGATGGCTTCTTAGCTTGATCTGCCCTAAGCTTAGGGCAATCTTTCTTCCAGTGTCCTTTCTGTTTACAGAAAAGACATTCATCTGTGCATACCGTTCCGCTTCTCTTGAACTTCATTTTCTGGTTCGGACTCTTTGGCTTATCACTCCAAGTGTTAGCCTTGGCTCCCGACTTTCCCTTACCCTTAGCACCTTTGTTTCTCGGGTTTGGGTTAGACGGTTGCCCAACAAGCATGATCAACTTTTCCTTCTTATGAAGAGTTTGATCATATGTCTTCAGCAGATTATGAAGTTCAGGCAGTGTTACGTCCTTCGCATTCATCGTGTAATTAATGATGAACTGCGAATACGAACTCGGCAATGATTGAAGGACAAAGATCACCATGATCTTGTCCTCTAGCTTAACGCCGGCATCGGCAAGCTTTTCAAAGAGACCAATCATTTTGAGAACATGCTCAGACATGTTCCCTCCTTCACTGAGCTTGCATCTGTGTATCTCTTTGATCAAATCAAATTCAACACTTCTAGCTGTCGTCTTAAAGAGCGACTCAAGATGCTTTAACATCTCATACAGCAACATGCTTTCATGTTGCCTCTGCAGCTCATTGCTCATTGCCGCCAGCATAATACACTGCGCGGATCTAGCATCCTCAAGATGCTTATCAGACCTTGCCTTGTTGGCTTGATTCCAAGCAGCAACCTGATCGGCAGTCTGATTTTCGGGGCACACGGGAATGACCTCGTCCAAGACGTACTCAATCTTTTCGTACCTCAACACCAAACATATATTCCTGATCCAATCTAGGAAGTTTGGTCCGGTTAAAATTTGCTTCTCCAAGACAGCACGGAGCGAGATGCTCGCCATTTCTAATATCCTAAGGATAAATAATATAGAACGAAAATAATAAATCAACTATTGAAATATTATTTCTAAATACACAGTCAACATAACTAAACAACAAGGTCCTTTAGCTGTTTAGCTCCCACTATTTTCACATATGCTTGCCCCCACAACAAACATACGGGTAATGTCCAACAAGTTACCGTAGTGGCCAAGATCCAAATCCATACTATGCTATACTCCAACGGGGGCTGGTCGCATAGCATAATATGACCGGTAGGACTATCCAATTGCGTCACACAACTCTTGGTTGTTAAATCTAATTTAACCGGATGCCCTACATACTGTACCTATCGAGGTCGCTAGATACAATATGCAGTAAGTCATAACCATAGGCTTACTCTAATCTGACGATCACTGCGAGTCTGTAAGACGAGGTCGCCAATACAAGAAAACGCAATGAAAGTTCAGAATTAAAGCACCCTATGGAAAGCATCTCAGAAATACATACATATATATATTTTTGTACTTATATTGGTTGGGGCTTGTAGCTTGAGGGTTGTTATCAGTCATCTACAAACAAATAAGGGCGCCGCCTACCCATCATGCATGAACGGTCTACACGTAATGGATGCCGCCTATCCATTCTAGTTCTAAACGCGGTCAAGCACATAATGGGTGCCGCCTACCCATACATAAATATGCGGTCCGACATATAAGAGGGCGCCGCCTACCCTCGCATGCATAGCGGTCGAACGGAATGTAAAATACATGGTATTTAAACATGCATTGTCAAACAATAGCATATAGAGCATATGAAACAAGTAGTAGCCTATGTGGATGACAAATGACTTCATAATTTCATTATGAAAATTATAATCCCATACTTATAATCTCTATGAAATAATTGAAAATTTGGACTAGATTGAATAATCGAAAATTCTATTGACCAAGTAGCAATTTTCGAAAACCCGAAGGACTTAATTGTAATTTTAAAAACCTTGGAGGTGTTAAATCTAAAATTCAAAAGTAGAAGGACTAATTTGCAATAAACAATAAATTGATAAATTACAAATATGCCCTTTAACTTTATACTAATTAAATTTAACCCCTCTAGTTTAAAACAATTACAATTAAATCATATTTATATTCCAAATATAAAATTCAATCCTCAAAACTTTCAAAAATTCGATATTGGGTCCAACCCGAAAATATATATATATATATATTTATTTTTTTTGAAAACGTGGTACGGGACCTAGTCCCGTCCCCACGGTACCCGCGACACGCGGGTACCGGCGCCGGGCGCCTGCGTCCGCAGGCCCCGGGTGGCGCCCGTGCCGCGGGCACGGCGCCGCGGTGCCGCAGGCGGCCCGGTCCAAATATATATATATAATTTTTTTTTTTTTGAAAAATATAAATTCTGAATTTATATAAAAACAAAACTTTTGAAAATCGAATTAATCATAGAATCAATTGCATCCACATATCTACAAAATCATACAATATATATACGTATATACGTAATCAATTAAGCTCGCTCTGATACCACTGTAAGAAAATATGGTCAGAGTTACCCCTAGGGTACGCAACGGAATTTCAAAAAAATTTCTTAACATACAGGTTAATTGATTATGCATATGTCGTATATATATAAAGACGTCAATTAGAAGACTAACCTTACTTCCAAAGCAGCTTCCAAGTCTTCGTAATATTCCGGTGTATCTTCTCCTTCGTCGAAGTCGAAGATATCTACAATACTCTGTATATCTGCAAGACAATAAGAGTTAGTTTCCAGCTCCTAGAACCTCAACCTTGGTATCCACGGATGAACAGCCTATCGGAAGAATGCTAGGATATTCTTTGTGTGACCAAGAAGACGGGGCGACGATTCCTCCGGCAGAGGTGGCGCGCGCATGTGGCTAAGGGAGGAGGGGAGAGCTTTTATTTTCTCTAAGAAAACTGGTTAGAATAACTGTGTGCAAAACTGTATCGAAAGCTCTCTAATAGTCCACTATATATAGTAGTCAATAGAAGCCTAAAGCATAAGCAATTAGACTTCGTAAAGGAATAAGAATCTAATTCTTATCGCACAAGGAAACCAATATCAAGTCTAGATTCATTCCCAATCAAATCAAAACTCAATCAGGAAAATCTAACTTATCCCTTGGACTTCTAATAGAGGAAGGAGTCGAACTCCGTCCCCTATCAGCCATGCGCGCGCGCGCGCCTCCTAGGGACAGTAGGTGGGTCCCAATTTTGGGACCCACTTATAGTTCTAAGACAATTCAAACTCCAAGTAGATTTTGCCCAAGTGCATATGTTAATTCTAAATTAACATATCCTTTCAAATCAAACCTCCATTATATTTCCAAAATATAATCTTTAATTGTATTTACATAAAATACAATTAATTAGCCAATTCAATTAATAATTTCAAATCATTAATTGAGCCACCAAATATTATAATTAATTCCAAATCAATTATAATCCATCAATCACAATTAATTCCAAATTAATTGCGATTCCATCTTCAAGGATATTCTGATAGGCTGAATCACGACATAGTGTGACCCTTAGGGCCTCATCGTATTAAACAATTCCTAGACTAGGCAACATGGAATTCGTAGACGGTTCCATTTTCAATATTAATACGTGAGGACGTTTGAGAGGTTTCTCAAAACTAACCCTTTCGTTGCGAAGTCTGTCGCGCTCAACGCGGCGATGGTAACGTCCCTTCATCTGACTTGCTCGAATGTATCTAGGATCGATGAAGTGTCTATCCCAATAATACATCCACGGGTGTCTCAGGGAGTTGCTTGGTTAAGATATACTTATGACCATCATAATATATCATTTGCACTGGCCAGTGACTTTACCAACACAACTATGCAGACTATGAGCAGTGCTCTCCTGTGCTACACTTGAGAGATGAATCCTTCACAGAATCACTTATCACCCCCATTTGTATGTAGCCATAGTCCTGGATCGTGTCTTAGGTTAGCTGCTTATTCAGAGCTGACATCGACGGGTCCACCAAGGATATGGGGCAACAAATGTGATGATAAAGTCCTGTAAGTACAAAGGACGACTTGCATCACTTCGACAACTCACCGGTTCCCATAGACACTTCGGTGTAGAGTATACATCGATGGGAGTGTCCGGTGGGTACTTCCATTGTTCGATAAAGCTTCTTCGAACAACTATGCGCAGTTATGGGAACATTTCTCGATTGTCCAACAATCCGTTCTGTGGCCGTGGGATCGGCTCACACTTGCTCCAACAAGTATAACCTCCACGCATACTAGTCTTGTCTGGTTCATTCAGACCCCCACATCCGAGATGAACCTCGACTAGGAAGAGTTTGGGATAGATGATAACTCACATAGCTTCCACTATCTGTGTGATCGGTCATCTATCCGAGGGGACATGTTTAATATCAATACAGACAGTAATAGATATATGACATGCTGCATGCTTGGTGTAATATAAATATGAAAGCGATACTCAATAGTAAAATGCAACAAACATATATTATATTACGTTGACCTGTGTAATAGTACATATATGCCCTCTATAAGGGCACCATGCCCTTAGTAAGGACTGTCTCTAGGACATATACACCATCAAAAAACATGAAGAAATTCATCAGTAAGGAACTTGAAAGGCGAAAAGCAAAAGAGAAGCTGGAAAAACATCTTGGTAACAACTACCATAAATATAATAATGAGGCTAGCTCGCTGAACAAGCAGGCTCATCAAGCAAATTCCTCTGAAGAACCAGCAGTTGGAAATGATCTTTGCTTTTACTGACTGCAAAAAGCCTGGACACTTCAAAGCAAATTGTCCTTTGCTGAAAGGTAAATCTGCTGAAAAGAAGAAGAAGTTCAAAAGGGCTTTTATTTCTGAAGAAAAGAAGAAGTTTCAAGCAAAAATCGATGCGTTGTGCATTGATACTAGTTCTGAAGACAGTGAGGTAGAGAGCTCAGACACTGAAGAAGAAGAAGCCACTCTTGATGTAGAGATTGGCAAGGAAGTATGTGGAATAGCTATGGAAGCTTATCCAGATGTGTCAAACTACGAATTCTGCCTCATGGTCGGTCAGGTAAACAGTCCTACCTCTGACTCTGACTCAGAAAGTGAAGATGATATTGACCTTGATAGAATTCAAGGAGAAATCGAAAGGTTTGAGAAAACTCTGAGCAAACAGCAAGAGAAACTACAGAATGCTGAAACTCTGACGAAGCAAACTACTGAAAAGTACGTCTTGCTGAAAGAAGAGTCAGAAAAGAAGGATGCTAAAATATTGCATCTCAAGAAGTTGATTGTTGAAGTTACATAGAAGAATTCTCAAATGGCAATAGAATTGGAAGAGTACCAGTCCTCAATTCTAAAGTTACTTACTGAAATACAAGAAATGAAAAAGATGAAAATCAGTTTCAAATCTTATGCTGATGCAAGTAATACGCTGACTGAACTAAACTCTTATCTGAGAGATCCATCTCAGGAAGAAGGTTTAGGTGCAACGTATGAAGGTGATGACATAATAATCTTGAGTAAAGACAAATAACCAATTACCTTTGTACGCGCAACTGATAGTGGTCAACCAGAACTCTATCAGATTGGTCAATCTAAGGTTGCTGAAAAATGCAATCAAGTACCTACGACCGTAAATCCCGCTGTTGCTACTCTAAGTAACAAGACTTTAAAAGGTAAACAGGTTGCTGAAAAGCAAACTGTTAAGAAAAAGGATGCTGCAAAGCATTCTGCCAAACAAGTTGCTGAAAAGCAATTTGTTAAGTCAAAAGGCAAGATTACTAAAAGTAATCAGAAGACCTTTGCTGACAAACCTAAATCAAGTAAGGTTGCTGATACAAAAGCTCAGCATTCTCCGAAAAGTGGACTTGGTTTCAAAACCAAGCAAAGTCAACTTTTTCATGAGTATAAGCAAAGTCAGCAAAGATACTTCAAAGAGATGAATAAAACCAAGCCTAAGAGTTCTGACAAAAATCAAAACGCTAGGACTAGAAGGAACCTTGCCAGAAAAGAACTTACTGAAAAGTATGTTCAGCAGAAAGGTCAACCGAGCAAGACACCACATCAGAAAGTGGATTTGATCAGCACTAATCAAAAGTCTTTCGGCTCAAAACCTTCTAGTTCCTCAGCAAGTAGAAAACAAGTCAAAGTTGAAAAACTCAAGACTTGGGTTTTCACTGGACGCATTCTTGAACATGTTAATGGACATCCAATATTGGATAATTAACTTGTTTGCTCTTGATTGTGCAGACTTCAGCCACGGAGACAAACAATGCAATCTGGCACTTTGACAGTGGTTGTGGAAAGCACATGACGGGCAACAAGAATAACCTTATAAACAATAGACGGTGGTCTAAAGGTCCAACAATAAGGTTTGCTGGTGGAGGCTTTGGTTCTACATTCACTTGCCCATTCGGAACATTTGCCTATAGGAGGATGCCACTTGGACTATGCAATGCTCCCGCCACTTTTCAACGGTGCATGCTTTCTGTTTTCTCTGACATGGTAACTAAATTTGTTGAAGTTTTCATGGATGATTTTTCCCTTTTTGGTGATTCCTTTTATGAATGCTTACAAAGATTAGATCTAGTTTTGAAAAGGTGCATCGAATGCAACTTGACCTTAAGCTGGGAAAAGAGTCATTATATGGTTAGAGAAGGCATTGTTCTTGGACATATAGTTTCTGAAAGGGGTATTGAGGTAGACAAGGCTAAGATTGAAATCATTGAAAAACTTCCCCCACCAACTTGTGTGAAAGAATTGCAGTCTTTTCTTGGCCATGTAGGTTTTCATAGGAGGTTTATTAAAGATTTTTCGAAAATTGCTAAACCTTTAAGTAGCTTGCTTGCTAAAGATGTGGTTTTCCATTTCTCTAATGATTGCTTAGTTGCTTTTAATACCCTTAAGGAAAAGCTTGTTTCTGCTCCCATTGTTGTGCCACCTTACTGGAATCTTCCTTTCGAAATTATGTGTGATGCTTCGAATTTTGCTATGGGAGCTGTTTTATGCCAAAAAGTTGATAAGCAGTATCGTGTGATTTATTATGTTAGTAAGACTCTAGACTCTGCGCAAGTTAATTATACAACTACTGAAAAGGAATTTTTAGTTGTTGTCTTTGCTTTACAAAAGTTTAGGTCTTATTTAATTGGCCATCCTGTGAATGTCCATACTGATCATGCTGCTTTGAGACATTTGATAACTAAGCAAGATTCTAAGCCTAGATTAATCCGTTGGGTCCTTCTGCTGCAAGACTTTGATTTGACCATAGTGGATAGAGCCGGTAGGGAGAATTTAGTAGCAGATCATTTATCAAGAATACCTAATATCCCTGTTGATCCAATACCCATCAATGAAGACCTTCCCGATGAGCACTTGATGAAGGCTCATGAAGAGCCATGGTATGCAGATATTGTAAACTATATGGCTATGAATGTTTGCCCTACTAACTTTTCAGCCTCGGACAAGAGAGCTCTTGCTAAGCAATGCATGACTTACATATGGGATGACCCGCATCTATTCAAGGAAGGAGCTGATGGGATTCTAAGGAGGTGCGTGCCACAAGAAGAGCAACAAAGTGTACTGAGCCATTGCCATGAGCTTAATTGTCGGGGGCACTACAGTGGATTGAAGACACCACGCAAGGTACTACAAGAAGGATTTTTCTGGCCAACAATATACAAGGATGCTCGAAATTTTTTGAAGAATTGTGACCCATGTCAACGAGGTGGTGGTATCGGCAAGAAAGATGAAATGCCCCTTCAAGGGAATCTAGTGGTAGAACCTTTCGATGTATGGGGCATTGATTTTATGGGACCATTTCCAAACAATGGAGGCTATGAATACATTCTTGTTGCAGTGGACTATGTGACTAAATGGGTGGAGGCAATTCCTACAAAAACAAATGACGGCGCAGTGGTTATGAAGTTCTTGAAGGAAGTATTTTTCTCGAGATTCGGGTGCCCTAGGACAATCATTAGCGATGGAGGGTCACACTTCGTCAATAGAACGTTTGCCTCCCTTCTTAAGAGATACAGTGTCCACCATAGCATAGCTACACCTTATCACCCACAGACGTCGGGACAAGTCGAAGTCAGCAACCGTCAAATCAAGAAGATCCTGGAGCGAGTAGTGAAGCCTAGTAGGAAGGATTGGGCAGGAAAATTGAATGATGCACTTTGGGCATACAGGACTAGCTACAGGACGGTGATCGGGACCACTCCGTACAGACTTGTGTATGGGAAAGCATGCCATCTTCCCGTAGAACTGGAACACAAGACATATTGGGCCATTAAAGCACTCAATCTTGATATAGGAAAAGCTGGGGAGGAACGATTGTTGCAACTAGATGAGCTCGATGAATTACGACTAGGTGCTTATGAAAATGCCAAAATCTACAAGGAACATACTAAGAAGTATCATGATCGTGGTATAGTACGTAAGGAATTGATTCCTGGACAAAAAGCTTTGGTATTTAATTCTCGCCTTCGACTTTTTCCTGCAAAGCTCCGTACTCGTTGGGATGGACCGTACGAAATTATCGAAGTTGCTCCCCATGGAGCTGTAAAACTCTTCGATCCAAAGATAGGGAATACCTTCAAGGTGAATGGCCAGCGAGTGAAGCCGTACTTCGAGATATCTAGTGATCAAAGGGAGGTTGATCACCTTGAGCTTATCCTTACCACTTCCACTGAAGGTTAGTGTGTTTTCTCCCGAGTTTGATTGAGTATTATAGGTCACTTATACAAGCATTAGCTTTCACCTTGGATCCACTTTCAACGTTCGGGACGAGCGACGACGTTCAGGTTTGGGGAGGAGGTTATCGCTGGTTATCTCTATACTTATCTTGCTTATGATAACTCGTGAAATTTTTGAAATTTTTGCATTTGCACGTTTACTTCTTTCCTAGGATAGTCTTGCATGTTTTATATGGAGTTTATTGCCGAATTTTTTAAACTTTTTTATTGGGTAGATCAACTAACTATGCCATTAATCGTATGCTTCATCTCTATGAATTTGTTTGAGGTTTTTCTCGCTTGGCTTGTCACATTTATGTATTGCACTTAGTTAAGCTTGGTAGTCTCGACATCACTTAGTGGTGTTTTCTCTACTGCGGTTCACGAAGGCCTTTATAATAGGATGATGCATGTTAGGGTCTTATGGTTGTTTTTCCGAGTAATTATGTACCTAAGAGGCAACAAGTTTTCACCATGCTTTAAGATTGCTAAATGCCTCGGAAGGAGGTAGTGTGAGGTTGTGTGATCCTTTGTTTATAACCTATTCTTCCGAATAGGTTTGGGGAGGGGGTTACACCATCATTAGACTTGTTTCTGTTTTTCATTTTCGTATCGTGAGTTTCCTTTTCCGTGAATTTTGTACTCCAACCTATTCTTTCGAATAGGTTTGGGGAAGTCGTGTGAGTCATTTTGCTACTGCTGGCTAGGAAAATCGAAAAAAAGAAAGAAAAATTTCCAGAGAAAAAGAAAAAGAAAAAAAAAGAATCTGAAAAGAAAAAAAGAAAAAAAAGAAGAGACCCCAAAAAAGCAAAGAAGGGTCCAAAAAAGAAAGCCAAATAGCAGTTTAGCAAAGTGTTGAGTCTTTTCCATTTTTGTATTGTTCGTTATCGTGTTGTAATTTTCTATTTTTTTTATCTTTTTTTCTTGAGTGTCATCTGTTCTAGACCACCCTCGTCCTGCCATTCAGGAAGTGGTGAATAGCTTAAGACTTTACTTGAGAGATGGGTAGAATAGGGGAGTGTTGTCTTTTATAGGGAACCCTCCTTCGTTTGATGAGAGCCAGTACTGGTTCGACCTCTTTTGAGGAAAAGTCTTAACATGGTGGAACAGCAGTAAGTCCTCAGTTTCATAGGCACGGGACAACCATTCATATCTTAGCATGCTTCATTACGTCGTCACTGACTAGGTCCAGGTAGAGAATGTTACGAGAGACTATCTTGTCTTGAGTGCTTATGTGGATGTGTATAAGTCAATCGAGGTATTCTTCAACCTATATTCATGCTTTGATTTATATGGTTTTTGTTCATATGTTTTTTGGTAGATTCAGTACACTAGTTCATTTTATTTGGCATGAGACTCCATTTTGTGTCTTGCATGTTTTTTGCATTAGAGTCTAACTTAGTTGCTTGAGGACAAGCAAAGGTTCGGTTTGGGGAGTTTGATGAATGTGTATTTTACACTTTCATTCGAGTCTTTTTCACCTATTTTAGCTATCCTCTATGTTAATTTAGCTATATTTTAATGCATTTTATTAGAATAGTGTCACGTTTCCCTTTAGATTTTATTTTACAGGTTTTTGTTGAAATTCGAAGATTTCCGGGCAATTATATTGAAGTTGACAAGGAATTGGTGTTCCAGAAGCCTATTTGGAGTATCTGAAGGTTTCCGGATAGGATTTGAAGTCTAGGGGCCGAATCTGGAGGTTAGAAGACCACTAGAAGTCAAAAACCGAGTCCGAAAAGGGGAAGAAATCCAAAAACGCGTCAAAAATGCGGAATTCCGCGAGAAATTGTCTGGGGCGAACCGCCCCAGACGTGGGGCGAACCGCCCCACAGTAATTCGAAGCCTATATATAGTTGCTCAGTTTTCTCCGAAAATCATATCTTTCCAGACCTACTTTCTCACCTCTCTCTGTAGTTTTAGGTAGGAACTTCCCGGGGCCTGTCCTGGGAGTTCGTAGCTTAGGGGACACTTTTTCATAGCGGATTGGAGCTCGTAGGATCGCAATTCTTCGGAGATTGACAACCTTCGGTAACTTGTATCTTATAGTTTAATCTACTTATTTTATATATCTTTCAATATGTTTTCTTCTATGATTTCTGTTGATTGCATGCCTATTATGAGTAGCTAAACTTATCGTTGGTGGTAGTATGTGAATTCTTAGCGAAGGGAAGATAATCATGCTAATGGCTATATCGCGCATTATACTCCGTGTCATTGCTTTATTTCGTTGATCAGGCACAGCCTAAATTCTCGTATGTTGTATTAATTATTATGCACAATTGGACACTTGTCGACCTGTATGCGAGTTTATCTTCGTAGTGTTGAATAATTACGGAACACATTAGGACAATAGTGATTGACTTGTCAGACTAATTATCTTCGTAGTGCTTAATATTTGCAACAGGACACTAGATTGATTCAAAGATCTCTATGCAAGACCGAGGAATTTATGCATGATTATCGACCCGTTATGCTTTGAAGGATCATACTATCACCAATCTCCATTATTTGTTAGAAAACCCCTTGCTATCTGTCTGCTGTTTTATATTCTCTTGTTAAATAGATAAAGCTAGTTATAGTCCTGAGAGAACGACACTCGAGTCATTCTACTGCTACACTACGGTTTTCGTTGTAGTTGTGGATTGCCTTTGGCTAATTACAAATATTATTTGCTGAATTAGAATCTGACAAATTCCGGTTCATCAATACATGAGCAAAGAACTGAATATGATGTTAGGCAAGTCAAGTCGATTGAACTAAATGATGATTCTGACAATGACTCTCCTCCCCCGAGTCATGACAAGATAAATATAGTTCATGACAAAGAATTTCCAGCAAAAGACGCAGTTGCTCCGGATGTTGCTGAGACTATGCAACTTCCTGTGCCTGCTGACGAGTTACCACAAACTAGCAATGCTGAACAAGCAGTTTCTGATGAACCAATCTCAGCAGAGACACAACAAAATACCAGTAGTACTGAGCAAGTACATACTGAAGAGTCACATGCTGATGAGCAAACTTATCCAGATCCAAAGAGCAGAAAACCTGTTAATAAATGGATTAGAGATCACCCCTCTACGGATATGATTGGTGATATTGACAAACGCCAAGTGACTAGATCCAAAGTATCTACTGATAGTGTATATGTCCTAGAGAAAGTCCTTATTAAGGGCATGGAGCCCTTATAGAGGGCATACATGTACTATTACACAGGTCAACGTAATATGATATATGTTTGTCGTTTTACTATTGAGTATCGCTTTCATATTTATATTACACCAGGCATGCAACATGTCATATCTCTATTTCTGTCTGTATTGATATTAAACATGTCCCCTCGGATAGATGACCGATCACACAGATAGTGGGAGCTATGTGAGTTATCATCTATCCCAAACTCTCCCTCGTCGAGGTTCATCTCGGATGTAGCGGTCTGAATGAACTAGATGAGACTAGTATGCGTGGAGGTTATACTTGTTGGAGCAAGTGTGAGCCGATCCCACGGCCACGGAACGGATTGTTGGACAATCGAGAAACGTTCCCATAACTACGCATAGTTGTTCGAAAAAGGATTATCGAACAATGGAAGTACCCACCGGACACTCCCATCGATGTATACTCTACACCGAAGTGTCTATGGGAACCGGTAAGTTGTCGAAGTGATGCCAGTCGTCCTTTGAACTTACAGGACTTTATCATCACATTTGTTGCCCCATATCCTTGGTGGACCCGTCGATGTCAGCTCTGAATAAGCAGTTGACCTAAGACACGATCCAGGATTATGGCTACGTACAAATGGGGATGATAAGTGTTTCTGTGAAGGATTCATCTCTCACGTGTAGCACAGGAGAGCACTGCTCATAGTCGTTCATAGTTGTGATTGGTAAAACCGCTGGCCAGCGTATCAATATTATTATGATGGTCATAATAGATCTTGGATTCACCATGCAACTCAATGAAGATGCCCGTGGATGTATTATTGGGATAGACACTTCATCGATCCTAGATACATTTGAGCAAGTCAGATGAAGGGACGTTACCATCACCGCGTTGAGCGCAACAGACTTCGCAACGAAAGGGTTTGCTTTGAGAAACCTCTCAAACGTCCTCATGTATTAACATTGCAAATGGAACCGTCTAGGAATTCCATTTTGCCTAGTCTAGGACTTGCTTAATAAAATGAGGCCCTATGGGTCACACTATGTGGTGATTCAGCTTATCCGAATATCCTTGAAGATGGAATCGCAATTAATTTGGAATTAATTGTGACTGATGGATTATAATTAATTTGGAATTAATTATAATATTTAGTGGCTCAATTAATGATTTGGAATTATTAATTGAATTGGCTAATTAATTGTATTTTATGTAAATACAATTAAAGATCATATTTTAGAAATATAACGGAGGTTTGATTCGAAAGGATATGTTAATTTGGAATTAACATATGCACTTGGGCAAAATCTAATTGGAGTTTGAATTGTCTTAGAACTATAAGTGGGTCCCAAAATTGGGAACCACCTATCTCCCATAGGAGAGGCGCACGCGCGCGTAAGCTGGATAGGGGAAGGAGTTCGACTCCTTCCTCTATTAGAAGTCCAAGGGATAAGTTAGATTTTCCTGATTGAGTTTTGATTCGATTGGGAATGAATCTAGGCTTGATATTGGTTTCCTAGTGCGATAAGAATTAGATTCTTAATCCTTTAGGAAGTCTAATTGCTTATGCTTTAGGCTTCTATTGACTACTATATAGTAGACTATTAGAGAGCTTTTTCATGATTCTGAACAATCAATTCTTAGAGAATTATTCTACCCAGTTTTCTTAGAGAAAATATAAAAGCTCTCCCTCCTCTATAAGCCACACGCGCGCGCCACCTTGCCGGAGGAAAACCGCCGCCCCGTCTTCTTGGTCACACAAAGAATATCCTAGCATTCTTTCCGATAGGCTGTTCATCCGTGGATACCAAGGTTGAGGTTCTAGGAGTTGGAAACTAACTTTTATTATCTTGCAGATAATCAAAGTATTGCAGATATCTTCGACTTCGACGAAGGAGAAGATACACCGGATTATTACGAAGACTTGGAAGTTGTGCTTGCTTTGGAAGTAATGTTAGTCTTCTAATTGACGTGTTTACATATATACGGCATATATATATATATATATATATATATATATATATATATATATATATATATATATATATATATATATATATATATATATATATATATATATATATATATACTGACCGCACGTCGGCGCCCCGCGCCTGCCGCCGCAGGCGCCGGGCGCCAGCGGGCGCAGGCGCCCGCGGCCGCATGCATGGTAGGGGACGGGACTAGGTCCCATCCTATATTTTAATATATATATATTTTTCGAGTTGGATCCAAAATTGAATTTTTGAAAATTTTGAGGATTGAATTTTATATTTGGAATATAAATATGATTTAATTGTAATTGTTTTTAACTAGAGGGGTTAAATTTAATTAGTATAAAGTTAAAGGGCTTATTTGTAATTTATCAGTTTATTGTTTATTGCAAATTAGTCCTTCTACTTTTGAATTTTAGATTTAACACCTCTAAGGTTTCAAAAATTACAATTAAGTGCTTCGGGTTTTCGAAAATTGCTACTTGGTCAATAGAATTTTCGATTTTTCAATCTAGTCCAAATTTTCAATTATTTCATAGACATTATAAGTATGGGATTATAATTTTCATAATGAAATTATGAAGTCATTTGGCATCCACATAGGCTACTACTTGTTTTGTTTGCTCGATATGCTATTGTTTGACAATGCATGTTTAAATACCAAGTATTTTACTTTCCGTTCGACCGCTATGCATGCGAGGGTAGGCGGCGCCCTCTTATATGCCGGACCGCATATTTTATGTATGGGTAGGCGGCACCCATTATGTGCTTGACCGCGTTTAGAACTAGAATGGATAGGCAGCATCCATTACGTGTAGACCGCTCATGCATGATGGGTAGGCGACGCCCTTATTTGTTTGTAGATGACTGATAAAAACCCTCAAGCGACAAGCCCCAACCAATATAAGTACAGAAATATATGTATGTATGTATTTCTTATGTATGTATTTCTAAGATGCTTTCCATAGGGTGCTTTAATTCTGAACTTTCATTGCGTTTTCTTGTATTGGCGACCTCGTCTTACAGACTCGCAGTGATCGTCAGATTAGAGTAAGCCTATGGTTATGACTTACTGCATATTCTATCTAGCGACCTCGATAGGTACAATATGTAGGGCATCAGGTTAAATTAGATTTAACAACCAAGAGTTGCGTGACGCAATTGGATAGTCCTACCGGTCATATTATGCTATGCGACCAGCCCCCGTTGGAGTATAGCATAGTATGGATTTGGATCTTGGCCACTACGGTAACTTGTTGGACATTACCCGTATGTTTGTTTTGGGGGCAGGCAGATGTGAAAATAGTGGGAGCTAAACAGCTAAAGGACCTTGTTGTTTAGTTATGTTGACTGTGTATTTAGAAATAATATTTCAATAGTTGATTTATTATTTTCGTTCTATATTATTTCTCCTAGAAAACCGAAATGGTGAGTATCTTGCTCCGTGCTGTCTTAGAGAAGCAAATTTTGACCGGACCAAACTTCCTAGATTGGATCAGGAATATATGTTTGGTGCTGAGGTACGAAAGGATTGAGTACGTCTTGGACGAGGCTAATCCCGTGTGTCCCGAGAATCTGAATGCCGATCAAGTTGCTGATTTGGAATCAAGCCAACAAGGCAGAGTCTGATAAGCATCATGAGGATGCTAGATCCGTGCAGTGTATTATGCTGGCGGCAATGAGCAATGAGCTGCAGAGACAACATGATAGCATGTTGCCGTATGAGATGCTGAAGCATCTTGAGTCGCTCTTTAAGATGACAGCTAGAAGTGTTGAATTTGATTTGATCAAAGAGATACACGGATGCAAGCTCAATGAAGGAGGGAACATGTCTGAACATGTTCTCAAGATGAGAATAAGATCATGGTGATCTTTGTCCTTCAATCATTGTCGAGTTCGTATTCGCAGTTCATCGTTAACCACCATGAATGCGAAGGACGTAACACTGCCCGAACTCCATAATCTGCTGAAGACATATGATCAAACCCTTCCTAAGAAGGAAAAGTCGATCATGTATGTTGGGCAACCGTCTAACCCAAACCCGAGAAACAAAGGTGCTAAGGGTAAGGGAAAGTCGGGAGCCAAGGCTAACACTTGGAGTGATAAGCCTAAGCGTCTGAACCAGAAAAGGAAGTTCAAGAGGAGCGGAACGGTACACTGATGAATGTGTATTTTACACTTTCATTCGAGTCTTTTTCACCTATTTTAGCTATCCTCTATGTTAATTTAGCTATATTTTAGTACATTTTATTAGAATAGTGTCACGTTTCCCTTTAGATTTTATTTTACAGGTTTTGGTTGAAATTCGGAGATTTACGGGCATTTATATTGAAATCTACAAGGAATTGGTGTTCCAGAAGCCTATTTGGAGTATCTGAAGGTTTCCGGATAGGATTTGGAGTCTAGGGGTCGAATCTGGAGGTTAGAAGGCCATTAGAAGTCTGAAACCGAGTCCTAAAAAGTGAAGAAATCCAAATCCGCGTCGAAAACGCGAAAATTCCGCGTTTATACTGTGGGGCGAACCACCCCAGCCAGAGGCGAACCGCCCCAGAAGAAATTCGGGCCTATATATAGTTGCGAGTTTTCTCTCCGAAAATCATATCTTTCCAAGCCTACTTTCTCACCTCTCTCTATAGTTTTAGGTAGGAACTTCCCGGGGCCTGTCCTGGGAGTTCCATAGCTTAGGGGATACTTTTTCATAGCAGATTGGAGCGCGTAGGATCGCAATCATCCGGAGATTGACAACCTTCGGTAACTTTGTATCTTACAGTTTTTATCTACTTATTTTATTCTTCTTTCAATATGTTTTCTTCTATGATTGCTATTGATTGCATGCCTATTATGAGTAGCTAAATTTATCGTTGGTGGTAGTATGTGAATTCTTAGCGAGGGAAGATAATCATGCTAATGGCTATATCGCGCATTATACTCCGTGTCATTGCTTTATTTCGTTGATCAGTTGAAACCAAAATTCTCGTATGTTGTATTGATCATTATGCACACTTGGACACTTGTCGACCAATCAGACCAATTATCTTCGTAGTGTTGAATAATTACGGAACACAATAGGACGTTAGTTGTTGACAAGTCAGACCCATATTATCTTCGTAGTGCTTAATACTTGCAACAGGACACAAGATTGATTCAAAGATCTCTATGCAAGACCGAGGAATTTATGCATGATTATGGACCCATTATGTTAAGAAGGACCATACTATCACCAATCTCCATTGTCTGCTTGAAAACCCCCTATTGCTTTCTATTTGCTGTTTTATATTCTTAATTAGATTTGATAAAGCTAGTATAGTCCTGAGAGAACGACACTCGAGTCATTCTACTACTACACTACGGTTTTCGTTGTAGTTGTGGATTGCCTTTGGCTAATTACAAATTTATTTGACTGAATCTGACATGTTCATCAAATTGGCGCCGTTGCCGGGGACTATACTCCTTTTTTCTGTTTAATTTGTTTATAATTACAACTTTAGATTCCTAATTATATTAGTTTTACTTTTCCTTTTTAATCTCTCTCTGCTTTCCTAGTCTGTTTCTAATTCACTTTTCCTAGCTTTAGTAGTATTCGATATCTAGAAATATTCTCAATTGTCGAAGTTTCTAACGAGGCTAACTTTTAGTTTTGAGTTACTCCTGATACAGATTTCCAGGTATGACGACCTTAAAAGCTCGCTTGACACCGACATTCTCGCAAGTCAGGAGGGGGTCAACTATATACTTGGAAGAAGAGTTATCGGGGTACGAGGTAACAAGCACCATAGTGAGAAGGATACCAAGGTTCGAAGAAGGAGAGGATATGAATCCAATAAGATTCATCAGATCCTATGAAGAGGAGATAGCAAGAGTTCCAGCAAAAGGGTTCACAGAGGACCAATTATGCCGGAAATTATTTCCTTTTGCTTTGGGATATGAACCGAGGATATGGATAGCAAGGTTAGCACCAGGATCACTGAAGACCTGGAACCAAGTAGTAGAGGAGTTCTTGGCACGTTTCATGCCTTCCATGAGACGATGGCACTACGGAATCGGATCGAATACTTCAAGCAAGGAGAATACGAGCGGTTCTGTGACACCTATGAACGTTTTGAGCTGTATAAACGTGAGTGCCCCCACCACCGTTTCGACGACGGGGAGCTGATTTGGTTCTTTGTTGGAGGACTACGAGATGAAGTTAGGCTTCAAATAGATGGGATATGTGGAGGATTGGAAGAATGTACAGTTGAAGAGGCAGTGAAGGTCTTTCAAACATACGCCAATGGATCCGCACAATCCGAGAAAATAATGTCGAATGAAGTCGCCAACATATACTCGAATCAAGTCGAAACTGACGGGTTATACGAAGACTATTCTGAGGACGAGGACATCAGTGAGGAGGAGGAACTTGCGTTTTACGCAGGGATTAAGGCCATTGAGAGTGTCTTCGAGGTAGCACACGCAGGGCAAGCTGAGAACAATCTTCGCATCGAGAAGGCTTTTGAAGCGATCGAAGTAACTGAGCAACTTATCAAAGAACTTAGCCTACTGAAGTGTGGAAGGTGCGGTGAAGAAGTCGAGGACACCGCACAAGAAGTAGTAAGAAAACCACCCGAGGTGAGGAGCGAATCACCCCCCAACTCCAGGGAACCAAACAGTCTGAGTCTTACTGATGAGACATCTGAAACTGATCCCGAGCAATCTACAGCTGATGCTACTGAGGAGAATGAGTGCGAAGAAGTGAATCTACTGCTCCGAGGAGGCAAGATGACCAAAATTCCCAACTTCATACGTCCTAAGCGGGTGGAGCCTACTGAGATCGATAATAGAGGGTCAAGCACAGAACAAGAGGATGACATAAGATCCAAAGAACCTCAAGAAGTTCCAAAGAAGAATGATGAAGCAAGACCATCTGTAATACACATAGATGATGACGAAGTCGAAGATGGAACTAGTATACCAAGAGAACTTCACAAATCTTCCAATCCATATGTGCCTCCGAAGCCACATGTACCATACCCGATTCGGATCAAACCGGCCAAGAAGGATATTCAAGATTCACCCTTGTTCCAACGCCTGTCAAAAGTAGAAGTCAATGTACCTCTCTTGGAGTTAATCCAGAACATTCCAGCTTATACGAAATTCTTTCGTGAGATCAAGAACAAAAGGATTACTTCAGGGAGGGAAGTGAATGGGGTTGAAACAGTCAACTCGCTTGCCGAATTGCCCATGAAGAAAAAGGATCCTGGCAGTCTCATCATCGACATTGCCTTAGGGAATGGACGAACTACACAGACAATGCTTGACTTAGGAGCTAGCATTAACTTAATGCCATATTCGGTATACAAGGCCCTGGAACTCGGAGAATTGACACCAACTGATATGGTGGTCCAAATGGCAGACCAAAGTGTGAAGAGGCCAGTAGGGATAATAGATGACATCCTTTTGAAAGTAGACAAATTGATAATCCCAGCTGATTTTGTGGTGATGAAGTCCGCAGACGAGGGAAAGAGCCATATCCGTGAGCACATAGTACTACTTGGGAGACCGTTCATGGCAACTACCAACACATGCCTTGAACTTAAGGGCAAGAAGATAACCATTGAGGTAATGGGCGAAAAGATTGAGTTGGTAGGATGTAGCATCAGAGATAAGGAAGTTACGGAAGAGCTAAAATTTGTCGATTGCTACGAATCTGCAATTTCCGAATTTCATCATAGCCATGGCAATCGTAACCACTTGAGGAAGCACTAACAATGCAAGCCGAGACGTGCTACATGACCAAAAAAGCAAGAGAACTAGTCGAAATAATGGATAGCACCCCAGAAATTCCCGCAGGAGAAGAGGTACTTGAACCTTTAGATGAAGAAGAAGAAGAAAGTGGGTTTCCTGAAGAACCTAGCTTAGAATTGAAACCGCTCCCTGCGCACCTCAAGTATGTGTACTTGGAAGAAAATCATAAAAAACCTGTGATTGTCTCCTCACATCTCTCCGACAATGAAGAAAGTAAGCTGATTGAGGTATTGAAGGAAAATTCCGCAGCTATAGGATGGGGATCAGTGATATCAAAGGAATTAGCCCTACAAGATGCGTGCACAACATCACTCTAGAACAAGATGCCAAACCTGTTAGGCAACCTCAGCGAAGGATAAATCCAGCAATGCAAGAGGTGGTAAAAAAGGAAGTGATCAAGTTGCTAGATGCTGATATGATTTACCCGATTCCAGATAGTCGATGGGTGAGCCCGGTACATGTAGTTCCTAAGAAATCAGGAGTCACGGTGGAAGAAATGAGAAGGGAGAATTGGTACCGGTTAGGAAGACCACTGGATGGCGGATGTGCATTGACTACAGAAGATTAAATGCCGCCACTAAAAAAGACCACTTCCCTTTACCATTTATAGATGACATGCTAAACCGCCTCGCGGGGCGGAAGTTCTATTGTTTTCTTGATGGTTTATCAGGTTTCTACCAGATTTCAATTGCACCGGAGGATCAGGAGAAGACGACACTCACTTGCCCTTTCGGAACATTTGCCTATAGGAGGATGCCATTTGGACTATGCAATGCTCCCGCCACTTTTCAAAGGTGCATGCTTTTTGTTTTCTCTGACATGGTAACCAAATTTGTTGAAGTTTTTATGGATGATTTTTCCCTATTTGGTGATTCATTTGATGAATGCTTGCAAAGATTAGATCTAGTTTTAAAAAGGTGCATTGAATGCAACTTGACCTTAAGCTGGGAGAAGAGTCATTATATGGTTAGAGAAGGCATTGTTCTAGGACATGTAGTTTCTGAAAGAGGTATCGAGGTAGATAAGGCTAAGATAGAAATCATTGAAAAACTTTAAGTATTGGAATCTTTTCTTGGCCATGTAGGATTTCATAGGAGGTTTATTAAAGATTTTTCGAAAATTGCTAAACCTTTAAGTAGCTTGCTTGCTAAAGATGTGGTTTTTCATTTCTCTAATGATTGCCTAGTTGCTTTTAATACTCTTAAGGAAAAGCTTGTTTCTGCCCCCATTGTTGTGCCGCCTGACTGCAATCTTCCTTTCGAAATTATGTGTGATGCTTCGAATTTTTCTATGGGTGCTGTTTTATGCCAAAAAGTTGATAAGCAGTATCGTGTGATTTATTATGTTAGTAAGACTCTAGACTCTGCGCAGACTAATTATACAACAACTGAAAAGGAGTTTTTAGCTGTTGTCTTTGCTTTACAAAAGTTTAGGTCTTATTTAATTGGACATCCTGTGAATGTCCATACTGATCATGCTGCTTTGAGACATTTGATAGCTAGGCAAGATTCTAAGCCTAGATTAATCCGTTGGGTCCTTTTGCTGCAAGACTTTGATTTGACTATAGTAGATAGAGCTGGTAGGGAAAATTTAGTAGCAGATCACTTATCTAGAATACCTAATATCCCTGTTGATCCGATACCCATTATGATGACCTCCCCGATGAGCATCTAATGAAGGCTAATGAGGAGCCATGGTATGCTGATATTGTAAACTATTTGGCTATGAATATTTGCCCCACTAACTTTCAGCCTCAGACAATAGAGCTCTTGCCAAGCAATGCAGGACTTACATATGGGATGATCCACATCTATTCAGGAGGAGCTGATGGGATTCTAGGAGATGCGTGCCACAAGAAGAGCAGCAAAGTGTACTGAGCCATTGCCATGAGCTTAACTGGGAGGGCACTACAGTGGATTGAAGACAGCGCGCAAAGTACTGCAGGCAGGATTTTTCTGGCCAACAATATACAAAGATGCTCGAAGTTTTGTGAAGAATTGTGACCCATGCCAACGAGGTGGCGGTATTGGCAAGAAAGATGAAATGCCCCTTCAAGGGAATCTAGTGGTAGAACCTTTC